>JAODUK010036499.1:0-21581 GCA_027564635.1 Typhlichthys eigenmanni | reverse complement strand
GAGAGAGAGAGAGAGAGAGAGAGAGAGAGAGAGAGCGAGAGAGAGAGAGAGAGAGAGAGAGAGAGAGAGAGAGAGAGAACCTAGTGATGGACAGCCAAGCATTGAGGGTTTTCTCTTTGTTGTTGCGATGGTCCTGCTAGTAAGAGTGAGACCATTTAGCAATATAAATTGACAGTGAAATGTTTTTATCAAAGCCTAAAATGAAATAAGATGAGTACACCTTATTAAATAAGTCACCCTGGTTGGAAATGCAAACATTGTGAAGTGTGGAGGGTTTTCTTCTGCCAAGGTTACTCCTATAAAGATATATCTGCAAAACAAAATGGCTTCACAAAGCCTCCTCGCGTTGGAAGACTGCATGTGTGTGTACTGCTCTTGCAGAGAGGGGACATGGGCATTGCTTACAGTCCTTTCTCTCCAGCCCTGTGCAGTCATACTGGCCTTGTGTTTTGAACTTCAAAAGGAAGTATAGGACAAATAGCAACCCACGTCATTAGCTTGTTCTTCCCCCACGCAATGTAAAAGCAAGAGAAAAGTAGATAACTAGCTCTGTCGTTTCTCTTGCTTTCACTTTACCTAGTAAGCTCTTGGCTTTTGCTACTCATAGTACTCGGCTAGGCCTTAAGTATGAAGCTGAATGTTTCAAGTTGAATCATGTGAAGGAAATGTTAGCCCTGAAGATGTAACCGCTACACGCGTTGTTCAACGCAGACGCATGTATCGTGTTTGACAGCAGTCTGGATGTATTTGGGCTGAAGAGATGGATGCAGTCCCTGACCTCTGAAGTCTGCTTCGATTCAACATCAAGGACGTGTTTGAAAGATGGGGCAAGACGGACTGAAATATACTTGACAGTGGATGCTTCAAAGGAGATTTCTGTATTGTGCGCGTGTGTGTACAAGTACAAATAATATGTGTGTATGATTGCACGCGCACGTGCGTGTGTGCGTGCACATGCATGCACCAACTCGATATTACACTATTCAAATTCGTGATGACTGCATACTGCAGCGTTCCCACAATGCCTTTGAAATAAAACATCATACTGTCTATTCTGCTCAAGTCCACAGAAAAAAAGCTGTGTATAAGACACAAATAAATACATACTTGTCTCCCGTTTACTGAATCTGCAATCTAGATTATTGCCCGCTTGCATTTCCACTGTGTTTTATATTGAAAATCAATAAGGCTAAGATCATATGAATTATTTCCATTTTTCTATTTAAAAAGTAATATCATAATGCTTCTGAGACGAGCTGGTTTTGCTCTTTTGTAAACGCAGCATTATTGTTAATTATAAATAAATGGCAGGACATACACTGTAGCAACAGTATGACTGAGTTGATGCTTTTCATGGCTGTAAAAGAAAACGTGTTTTAGAGATAACACTGTCTAACTGAATGTAAAAGAGACAAATACTTCAAAGCTAACCTAATGATTTATATTTACTTGTTTTAAAAGTTAACAGCCCTAAACATAGTAGGCTAAACAAGGCAATATGGTGGGAGGCATCTTGTCTAAAGGGCCTCTTAGGAAAAGGACATCTACAACATTTCATTTTTGTTTTATGTGTGTCATCCACTGCTCTGTTTGCAACTAGCCTACATCATAAGCATGCAGCCAAACTGCAATCGTGTTTGCAACCGGGCCTGTATAAGGTTCAAAATGCAAATCAATGGGCTTTAGCAGTGTAATCCCTTTTATGCAGACAACACCTCTTCTGTCAATAGTAGTTAATTTACCTAGCAGCAGATTCAGTGCGCTGACATAGTAACATAGTAAGCAATGTTTACCGTCCTTGGTACATGTTTGCACTCAGTGCCGACTGGATTATCCAAACTGTGCATAATGCGGGCATGCCTGGTACGACACGCATGAAATAAACTGTGGGAGAGCTTTTCACGCTGTGGCCGGATGCTCCAAATGCTTGACACTTTTGATGAACAGACTGATGAACTACATGCGTAGCGCTACGCGCGGCCTTCGCGTCTCTTCTCTGGGCACGTGGCTCCACTGTGGCTGGGATCGGAGGAATGTACAGACAAACTCATTTTGGGTAGCTTTCTCGCCGGCTCTGTTTACCCTCATTGCCATTCATGGGCTGCCTGTTTGACTGGAGGTAATTGTGCTCCCCTGGTCTTTCCGGGGTGCACTGCTCTAAGGCCTTGCTGATCCGTAGTCAGCATAAACCAAATGCCTGTGCTGACTCCAGCACCAGAACAGCCCCCACCGCACCTCCCTATGCACTGGGTCTCCCTCACAGTCTCCCAGGCCAAGACCCAGGGAGGAGGGCGTGTTCGTAACGAGTCAGCTGAAAATCGCCATCCCCAAACTCCCAGAGGAATGCTCCCTGAATAACAATAACAAAGCACAGGCTGGGATTATTAGCTTCAGCCCCACCTCAGGGCAGCCTAAGTCATTCACTCCCTCTTCCACTGTAGCTCTCTCTCTCTTTCTCTCTCTCTGTATGTGTGTGTGTACATGTATACTGTGTAAACAATTTTCCCTCCATCCGGGAATTTGTCAAATTATTCTTGGCATCTGAAGAGACATTCTCTCTCTCTCTCTCTCTCTCTCTCTCTCTCTCTCTCTCTCTCTCTCTCTCTCTCTCTCTCTCTCTCTCTCTCTGTATACTGTGTGTATCATGTATTTTTCCTTATCAGTATCTTAGAAAAGTGGGTTTCCAATAACCCCCCCCCTAAAAGTTTCAGCTTTTTATTATCATATACAGTACAATACAATGCAGTATTGTATGCTACTGCCACATACAGTACATTGAACGTTTTATTAAACTAGTAATATGTGCTCTTCAAATGCATGTATATGCAGAGAATACATCTTCCCGTATGTATATATAGTTTAACGATCTGCTGTGCTCTATACAAGAGGAGGAGGGGTAGAGAGCGGTGTAGTCTATGAGAGCTGTGGAGCTGCAGATAGTGCTAGCCACTCAGCACTCAGCTGTGGGAGGAAGGGTGCATCGTCTGGGGACGACCCCCTCCCATTTGTCCTCAGCTGTGCGCTATAACCACTGGCCTCCAGTCTTCTGCATCGCCTACGCACCCCAGCATAGCACATGGACTCTACTAATTACTCATAACTCAGTGTGTACACCTGGGGGAAGGGTACACTGTATCGCATACAGTGTGCGGGGTGGGTTTGCAGGTGATTGTTTGGTTTGGTTGCTGTTGAAGCTGTAAATATAAGTCTCGTGAGAGCTTTTCCGTAGTGTTTTATTTGTTTGTTCTTTCACGTGCGTTTCGTGTCTCGCTTAGTCTGCGCTTAAAGAATCCGCTCCCAAAATGTATTTTTGTAAGGCTGGTTTCAACCACAAGGCATTCGTTTTCTAAAAATCATTTAAATAAAGAAAATGTCCAAATGTTCGAGTCTCCCATCCGTCCGACCCCATGAGGGGTCGGTCACTGTTAAACCAGCTCTGTCTTAGAAGCCACCTGCCTTCTTATTCTCTCTCTGGCTCCGCAGTACCTCATCTCTGCATATCTGGGTTTATCCATGGGCCTGATCCCCTCTGGCAGGCCCGCTGAGCTAGGACAGATCAATGACAAAGTCTGTCAGGGCTGCTGAGTATTATTCAAGGCTAGATTGCATTTGAAAGGCCTTGTGGCACGTACTTAATGAATTAAAGAAGTGGCCGGCCAAGTTTGACCGCATGGGTGACCATCAATATCTTCCTCTCTTACGGTGGTGAGGACAGAGCGATGGTTGAATGATGAATGATGTTTCTTCTCTCTTCTGCATTTGGCTCACAGTAGCTTATTGTTCCTCAACCAAGATAAATGCAAAGGATAACAATCAGACATTGTTGAAGGTAGATTTAGACAGAAGTAATCTTCTCTTCTGCGAGGTAACCAACTGGAAATCAATCAAATCTAGTTAATCTGATGCTACAATTGCATTATTTCAGCTATGAATCTTAAAATGTAGGCACAGGGCTTTCAGATAGTTTTCAAAATGCCTTTGTGCAATTATTCTCTTTTATTGGAAAACACCTACAGCAGGTGTGAATCTACAGTGGGAATGTATGTACGGAACTAGATATCACAAGCATTATTTCACCACAGAATATCCGCAGGATTTATTCTTCCTGGCTGAAATCCAGCTGACTTGTAATATAAATAATGATTATATATACATTATATAATCAGCATTTAGGCCGATGATTTTCCTCTTTATAGAACAACAGTAATAAACCTATAGGCCACTTGGAAATAAAATGCAGGAGCCACTGGTAAATTCAGTGTAACCAATGCATGGCCCCATAGAAGCAATGTAATGAAACCTTAAACAGTTGTTGTTAGTCATGGACTCAAACTTTCTTTTGGAAATCACCTAATTGGAATACAGACTTTCACACAAATGTTTTACCACATTGGTAAATGTTTTTAATTGACATATTAATTATCTTCCTAATAGCTAAATAATGAAGGGCAGAAAATACGGTGAGGTAAGCGATTGTAAGATAATACACATTATGCCAAATTCAGCTAATATCTCCTCACGGTATGTTCTCTGATGCGTGCTAAAAAGATAATCAGGGGTTTACACAGCACTGGCTCACTTAAAACACAAGTGGTGCAGACCGCTAGCATCATGAAACCATCCTGATCTCAAGCTTCAGTTTAATGTCGCAGTGAGAATCAGTCTGGAAATCTTATAGGAATTATTTTGAATGTGTATCAACTGAACTTTCCAATCAGTGTCATGTTAATAACAATATGTGCGTGGTTTACGTTTGCCAACAGCGAAAATGACCAGATGGTCAAGTCTTTTTTTGAAAGTACCTGACCTTTACAAACAGCTTCAATGTACGGCTCCCCACATGGACTTGTGACAACAATTAATCTGACACTTCAGGTTACCACCACGCAACAATATCCTAGCCTTGGCAATGCGTATCATATTTGTGGGGCAGAGCTTCTGAGGGTGCACATTATGACACTGAAGGGAGCGTTTTGATCTACAGTAGTTCAAATATCAATCTTTCACCAGCATGGGTGGGTTTATATTCTTTTGGATTGCAAGGTAGGACCGATGTGATGTCATCTCATCCCTAGTCTCAGACTTTTCCGTCCGTTAGCATTACGTCACATACAGTAAGCAACTCTGTGCTGAACCTCTGATACATGCATAGCCCTGTAAACTCGACAGATTTCAGGAAGTGAGGAAGTTGATATTCATTGTCTGTTAGCATGCCACTCAAGAAGTCTGTATCTGTTATTTTGGTGCTTTATTTACTATCTCAGTCATTTATTTTAAGACGTGAGTCATGTTTCTCAACAAATTCCTCTATTAAAGTTTAACGTCCAACTTTGTCATTGAGTTAAGAGGTTAAGTAGTTGGTCACTGTGCATGTCAATGAATCAAAATACCTCTCCTGTCAGGTAGGAAGATCTTGACTCAGTTAGCCTGTGCTGTGTCTGCCAGTTTGCTCTATTCAGTAATCTATTATTTTGTGTTTTAGCCCGGTAGCACAAGTATTAACAGTTGTTGCCTTCTACATTAGCTCTACTATTTCGAAACATGCTTGACTTCAACGTCATCTAACCCACCCTGATTGGTTTGCCAGCAGGGTGGCTGTGAAAACGCTAAGTGAACAGGGTTTCCAGAGTATAATCTCAGTGAAAAAGAATGATCTGAGAACAATAGTCGGACGGAGCCAGGCTAATAGACTCAGGTCACATGTCAGGGAAAATGTAGTTTCTTTTAAAAAGCACATTTGAGTTACATGAATAAGTGGTGAACTTTTTGTTGTTATTAATGCTGTCTGTCTATCTATCTGTCATCCGGCCTGTCTGGATGGATGCAGTATTTAATGTTGCCTAAAATTATGTTATTTGTCATTCATTTATTAATTAATACACAACAGCAGCCGTGATGAATCTTTGGACTGTTTTATTGAGAATATTAAATGTGCTTATCGCCTTATGGTATTGTAAAAATCCACGGCAATTATTCTTCACAGAGGCATGAAATTGATTCCAAACTCTTTCTTTTATCCTTCCCACACGATTTGATTTCTGTTCGTCTAAGATGACCTTTAGAAAAAGAATAAAAAAACATTAGATATTTTAGTCAGCATGTTGTACATCTTTACTCAGCTAAACTAGAGCCTATCTTAATCTTATTTTAAGGTATACCTAATACCTTTGTCTTGCCATATCAGAGGAAATGATGACAATTAACTCCCCATTAATTTATCAATTACACTTAATTGTGGTATTTAGTAACCTTGAATTTATTTGGAGTTTGTCATTTTGTCACAAAATACATTAGGGTAATAGTAACATTTATCTTACAGCAATAATTGGAAGGTTATTAAAATAGCTATGCCATTCACTGTTTTGGAAGAGACCGGTGTATTCATTTATTCAGACAGACAGGTATCACTTAAAATTGACTCGACAGCAGAGCTGTCGCAGATCATTGCACGTTGTCTTTTCACACAGCTACTGTATTGTTAAGCTCTTAAAGACTGGTGCCACCTGCTGGAGACAAAAATTATTTTGACAACGCAGAAATAATTTTTCACCCAGTTAATTATTCTTGCCTTGGGATACTTTATGGTTGTTGGGGTTTTAAACATATAAATACTAGGCTACTTAATATAATTTTTATCAATAAATGTGTTATTACATTTATTTTTATTCTATTGCTTTTATGTTTATGATAGGCAAATCAGACAATGTGAAGAACAGTGAAGAACATCTAAAATCCAAGCCAAGCTATTTTATTGTTTCAGCATCAGATTGCCCTGTAGTTGCATCACATTTCCAAAGTTTGTCTGAGTTTTTTATTCATATTTCTGATGGCTTCCAAGCTGCAATTACATATTTTGACACTTGCATTTTTGAAGCAAAGCAGTGTTTGCATGGTATAGAGTTGGTCTTATCAGAGATATATATTCCTAGTAAAATACGAGAAGTCTGCGGAAGCCCAAGGTCTACTAAACAAGCTACAATTATGAAAGTATTTAAATGGGCCAACATCTTGTATTCATCTAGTCATTACCGGGCTGGGATGCATGTTACCTGTCTTTAAAACCTTGAGGGGTCTGTAGCATATGCTGCAGCTGGTGAGTTGTAAATCACAGCACGATGTAAGCTGTTGCTGCAAATCTTTCTTTTTCCACAAAAACGTGCGTTTAATATAATTGTATTGAGTATTACTGTAAATGTAGCATCTTTCAGTGTAGAGACATTTACTGTACATATTTGTAAAAAGGAGACCACCACTTGTTCATAACTTAGTGTAGACTAGCAGTACAGTATATATTTATGATCTACTGTACTTCAGCATATGTTGTAATGTTTAGCTGTTACTGTAGCGTAACCTTTGCCGCTGCTGCTCTCACATTTTAATCAAAATGTCAGTTTTAATTCAGTTTATTTAGAACGTTATGAAAAAATGAAGAGAAGAGATGTAGTGAAAACTGTGGAAAACATTAAATAAACTTGGGACAGCAATACTTTTTTAAAGGCAAATGGAAACAGACAATGTACAACAGAGTAAAATACTACATTGACACAAATTCAGGCTACCGCTAATCTAACACATCTATACAAAGGACTCTTTCCAACAATACTGAAGCTTTCCATGGGACTGCAATTTTAAGATGCGTGGTTGGGCATACCATCATTTTGAACCATGTTACCTTATCTTACTGCCATGGTCTAACTGAATGTTCGAAAAAAGATTCTGGATACAATCATAAGTTGCAGCCCTATTATTTAACACTGTAGACTGTTATTGTTATTACTATATGTTATTATTATGTCTTAATGGAGGTGTCCATTAAAAAAGGGACTATGAAGAGAGCTCAATTTATTCAAAGGGTGTCTTTGTATTTGTAGCAGCCCGCTATATATCCACAACTATACTACTTCTTGTACAGGCCCAGGTAGCCTCTGAGGAAGTCTTCAAAGCGTGGGTTGGCAGGCCGGGCCTCAGAAGGCTCTTCTCCAGGCTCCGCTCGACGCAGGCGGCAGTTGTAGTCGATCTCGGGGTCACAGTGGGGGTCAGGCAGAACGACGCCCCCCGTGGCGGTCTTGGGGGCCTCCACGCTGGCTGGGGAGGAGAACTTGCTGCAGCTGGGGTCAAACGGGTGGCAGAAGGGCTTAGCCAGAGCCTCCACGCTGGCCCCGGGCTCCAGGGGCAGGCAGCCCTTGTCGTAGTGCACGTAGCAGTCATGGCCCTCCTTGGTCCTGCCCCGCACACCCAGCTTGTAGCGGACCTGGTCAATTGATTGATCGGTTGATTGATTTGTGTGTGTGTGTATTAGAACAGAGTCAAACATCAGCAGAAGCAAAAGAATAGGACCCAGAAGGTTCTACGGTAACAGGCCTACGTGGTTTATTGCACACGTCAATGAGAAAGCGACAGGACAGGTTAGACACAGCCATGCCTACAGAGGGTTAACACGGGGACTAGCTCCCACTCAATACGCATGTCACAAGCCTCAGACCTGGTGCTCCGGGAGCTGCGGCTGGCCCTGGCGCAGAGCGGCAGCCGCCAGGGCGCAGTAGGGGTCGTAGGGATGGCACACGGGGTCCTTCAGGAGGCCCGCCAGCCTGGCGGCGACCAGGGGGTTGCAGCCCGCATCGAACAGGGGGTTGCAGTGCTGCACCATCGGCGGTTCGTTGGCGGCCAGGGGGGCGGGCCCCGTCACTGTGGCGACGCACAGGGGGTCCACGGCGGGGTCGCAGCTGGGGTACAGCAGGCTGTAGTGGCTGGCGAGGGCGGTGGGGGCGTGGGCGGGCCGGTAGCCGTACGCCGCCCGTAGGTGGTACTGGAGGCAGTCCACGTCTTTAGGGTCGCAGATCCTCAGCAGCTCCGCCTGCTGCTCGCCGCTCAGGAAGGGCTCCAGGGCGTGGCCGTAGTAGTAGACGTCGCCTGGGCTGCTCATCGCCGCAGGCAGGGAGTAGATGGGGGCTGGGCCCGGGGCCTTGGAGGCCGCAGAGACGAGGCAGTAGGGGTCGACGTACGGGTTGCACGTGCGGAGGGGGGCGGGCATCGCCACCTCGGCCTTGGGCTTGCTCGTGGACTCGGCGATGCACTCTGGGTCGTCCGAGTCAGCGCAGGCCTTGTAGATCTGACTGAGGTGGTTGAGGTAGTGGTTGAACTTGGGGCTCTCCTCTGACCTGTGCTTGTTCTGCAGGTAGGTCATGTACAGAAGGTCCAAGTTCTCCACCTGAGGGAAGAAGACGACCATTAACTGTACGGTGACGGAACCAGAAACACGCTGACGTATCTAGTTGTGTCACTGCCTGTTATTGATCGCTTCTACTAATGGTCAAAATGTATCAAAGTAAATGAATGAAAACTATTTGTCATTTAAATGTTTAACCAGCAGTTATATATACCTTTTACTGTATATATCAATCTGCTATCTGTTATAGATAGATAGATAGATACATGTAGATATATATATAGATAGATAGATAGATAGATAGATAGAAATAACTTTCAGGTGTTACCTGTCATAAATCAGCGGACATATATTTGCTTAGATGACAGGATATGGCACTTAATTGAAAATGTAATGCTTATTTTTGTGTGTTTAGTGTCTCCTTAATAATACTTCCATAAAACAACATGTCACATACTGTCAATTGCAAAAATATAGAAAACTCTATATTTATTAAAATATTAAATCAATAAAATTAATTACATTTGAAAACTCCTAAAGGTGGAACTCAACTGCATTTTTGTCAGCACTATCCTTTGTGGTTAAGACCAGGGTTCTGGCGGGGGGGTATGTGTACATACAAATGTGGAACTTCAGTAACTATTTGTTACCCACCAGGAAAATTGGCAGTATCCTTTGTACTGTACTGTTTGGGCAAACTAGTGTCTACTGTCTATGTATTCTCATTCCGTATGGGTAAATGCTGTGATGGTGATCACTCACTCCCTCCTGGTTGTGACTATCCTTGTAGTACTTGTACCATCCCCAAAAGTCAGGGACTTGATTGAACTGGGCCAGAGGAATGACAGGGGCGTTCCTTCTGTTCCGGACCAGCTTCCTCAGGTTGGCCATTGCCTCCCCCTTCACATCACCAGCCACTGCAGGTACACCGCCAGACACACACAAGACAAGTGTGTCGTGTTTGTTATGTTTGACTGCACACAGGCCAGTCGACGTGAGTATGTGTATCTTTCATTCATGGTTTCATCCTTCCATCCTCACCTTCCCCCCCCTTGTCCTGTCCAAGTGGAACGGCCCCCAGTAAGTCTGTAAAACACAAACGGAGGCAGCGGGAAAGGTGAGCCGACCAGAAGCAGATGTGGTGCTCCTACTCCTGAATTCCTAAAACGCTGACCTGTTAATAGCAGTCTCCCGGGAGCTCACGGCAGGCGCTGGGACTAAGTCCGGCGCCCCGTCGTTTCGCCTCCCTCCAAAACCACACATCACACACGCTACACGGGCTTTGAACCGCATAGCGTTGGAGGCGGCCTGTTTAAAGACGCTAACGGGGCCTTACTGGAAGCAACCCTGTAAAAGTACAAAGAGTGCAGGCCGCCATGTGTCACCTACAAAGCAGCCCTGGCTCTCTTCCTCTTCCTCACAGCCAATTAAACCATATAGTAAATAGGCATGGAGGGGGGGGGGCATGTTTTTGCCTGCGTCTGTGTTTCCATATGTGGGGTGTATGTGCTCCACCAGGGGGTTCCTTCAGATGTTTATAGCCAGCGGTCCTTCACATTCATTATAAAAAGTATTATGGCTTTCAGAGGGTGTGGATGTCCGCAAGGCTGTCTGAGTTTCGGTTTACAGGTCATTTAAACATAAACATGAACACAGTGAGGGATGTAGTGGCTGTATGGCAGCTGTCTGTCTGTACAGCAGGGCTGCATGTTTTAGATCTCTCCCTGATTCAAATCAACGGGCCGTTATCAGGCTTCTAACAACCTTGAATCAGGTGTATGTAATCAGGAGCAGGGAGAGATCTAAAACATGCAGGGTGCGGCCCTCCAGGACCGGAGTTGAATAGCCCTGCTGTACAGTATAGATCAAGGAATCTGCTGTAAGTGCAGTTGAATTCAATTAAGTTCAATTCAGTTGAAACTCAATGCAATCCTATTAAACTCTGTTCATATAAATACACCAAATTGCAGAAAGTTTACCTGGTAATAAAACAATAGCGAGCAGGATTCCAGTGTGGACTAGGGAAAGTGATAGCCTTCCAGCAGATGCCATTTTGGTGTTTCTCTTGCTTTACAGGAAGCCTGACAAAAATACATAAATGCATTAGAACTTTCAGCGGCTTCAAACCCCATGCTTATTCAGAACATTGTGTTTATGACCATCAGAAATGCAACAGTAACAAGAGCCCAGATGATCCATCATTTAGCAGACAGTATTTTAGTTTGTCTACTAAAAACATTGAGAAAACATTCACACTGGAACAGGAAAATGACACATAACATTAACGGCTTCAAAAGTGAGGCTACAATGTAATATAGCTATATACAGTACTAAAACCAATTCTGTATTCCATCTGAATACCACACAGCTCCTAATATTTAATATCAATGAAGGCATGAATTGCAGTAAATTATAAATAGTGGGCTAATTAAAAAGACAGATTGGGGAACAAATTAAACAGAGAAATGCCAAAGACATCGGGTCAGATTCCAGGAAGTGAGTGCGATTTACAGAATACAAAATAAATTGCATTGAAAGAGACAGGCTAATCTCAGATCAGATAGTTGATCCACTTGCCTGTAAAGGTGATGAAGGTGCTGAAGTTCTGACTGCCTGGGATGGCCTCAAGAGCTCTTCGACACCACCAGCTCCCTGGAGACAGATCTTCTGCTTGGGCTTCTGACCAGGGTGGAGGGAGGTTTCTGTAGTTGTGGGATGGATGGGGCAGGGGACCATTTTTAAGAGTCCGCTGATCATTAAAACCAAAAAGGCATGTCATGTGGCTCCGGCATGCTGTTAGGAGCTCCACGATTGGCTCATCCATGCCATACAGCCAGCCAATAGGGGTCCTGTAATTAGGAGAGAAAACCGGTATCTGGTGGAAGCACATTAACAGCTTGTCATGAAAGTATACATTAGATTCTCTCCTCACTGGTGTTGCAGAATGGAATTACATTACAAATTCCACATGGAAGGTTTATATTGTCACCATATGTTAACTGTATGTGTATGTTCTTGTTTTGTCTTATAGAAACACAATGGAAGTGTCTCGGTTATATATTTAAAAAATGTATACATCAATAAAAATAAAAAATGTAACCTGAAAATATAAATCAATCAATAGCCAATGCTTTTATAGGGTATATATAATCTTGTCTGCCAGTAGTCTTTCACAGTCTGCCACTAAGCACTAAGCACAAGCATCTTATACCAAAGCAAATGCTTTGTGGGCCTATATGTACACAATAACATACAAGCATGGCTTGGCTCCAACAAAAAACAAAGACTATATCTTCACAATACATGGGACATAGTTGTTATAATTTATAACATACTGTAAGATAATACATTGTGTGAAAGCTTGCATTACTGCTGCAACATTACATAGTCGTTAAATGTCTATATGAATCCAAATACAAAGGTGTGTTCAACATTGGATTTGTATTTATTTTGTTCTACAAAGCAGTTTTTTTCAGGTGGGTGGCTGTGACATAACACTGTGGACACAGGTGGACTCATTAGTGAAGCTGAACTGCTATGGAAAGTGCCCAATGACGAGAGCTGCTGTTCAGTGTAAAGGAGGGGCATTTAGAAGACTGGATATGCCACGTAGCCTCTAAAATGGCAGAAGCAAATGCTGGAAACTAGTAAAAACCATATGACAGCTCTACATGCAGCTGTGTGAAATAATAAAACACAAGCAAAAGAAGATTACTTGCTTTTACCTGGGGTGTATTTTTTCTAACCCTATTTGGTCTTTTGTCTTATTATTATACCTTAACAAAAATCTTGCTCATTCTGTGCAAGGAAACGTAAATGGTGCATTGGTGTAAAACTACTTGTGAAAGCTCATCCAATGCCCACTTTCATCCAAGCACTTCCTTGAGTTGCACTTCGCTGATAGAGCAATATCTATTTGTGTGCTTTTACTTTATGTAGCAAGTAGGATTACATTTTGAAGAATTATGGAAAACATTTGTTTCTGCATCAGAAACCTGTGTATCCCTTTTATTTTTATCATCAACACAATACACATGGAAAACTATACATACATTATATACAACTTCATGGAACATAGATAATCTCAGACACACTGCATAATACTTACAAACATGTTTGACTTT
The DNA here is from genome assembly GCA_027564635.1 of Typhlichthys eigenmanni. Lineage (NCBI taxonomy): Eukaryota > Metazoa > Chordata > Actinopteri > Percopsiformes > Amblyopsidae > Typhlichthys > Typhlichthys eigenmanni. The sequence goes on along the minus strand of JAODUK010036499.1, from coordinate 8,291 downwards.
TATATGGCAATATAAATACTGTAAGAAATTCGGGCTATACGTCATTTACTATTTGCAGGATGTTCAAGATCAACAGCACAGGAGATATAGGAGCCTTCAAATATAATTATGTTGAAGATGTGCCACTAACAGGTGTTCTCCAATGCACAAAAACCCTCAATCCGCCCAGCAGGCAGTTTAAGACATGATCATGATAGAAACTGATCATTTCACCATATAGGGGAATCCTAAGGATCTTAAGAATTTCACAACATCTGGACTCGGTGGTGACATTTCTTCAGAATGTTTTAAAACACTAAACCTAGGACACCTATGAAAGGAAATTGTATGCCATTAGATTCAAAACGGCCAGCTTGCTTTCCAAGGACTGACAGATGGATATCCATTCTGTGTAGTGTTGAAAAGTGTCCATCATCGCAAAAACACTGAAGCCATGTATATCACTGGATGTCATCGTCATCAAAGAGGTCCTCAAAATCTGTGAGAGTCAAAACAAATGAAGTATTAATGTGTATATTGAGACAGCCCTACAACGGTGACATTTTAAATGGTTTACAAAGCGAGGTCTTCCATAAAATGGCCTAATACGGATCAGAAGGGTGCATGGTGATAAAAATGAATAAGACCTGAGAATGCAATTGCTGAGGTGTCTATATGCTCTTCCTTTAGGCCTGTCAGCTTGTGAGGTCAGAGGTGAATGGGAGAACTGTATGAACATGCACAGAAATAAATGGTACATCCTCGCTTTCAACAAGCTGCCGCCTCCACAAGCTTATTATTTTCTCAGAATACTCAATAAACTCGATACAAAATACACTTACCATCCACCATATTATTATATTTGAGTACACTATAAGTACAGCACTGCATTTAAGGGATGCACTGATTGTCAAATTCTGGGCCGATATACAGTCATGGAGTCTTTGTATTCTATGGTTTTACATGTCAGGACATAATAACAATCATCTGTGCCTTAGCAGGTCTAAATATTTGGTAAATACAACCTCAGATGAACAACACCACATGACATAGATGCTTGTAGAGTTTTAAAGTTTTTTGGGTGAATCTGCAGCTGCGTAGGCTACTGTTAACAACAAAACATTGAGCCAGGGCAATATTGATATTGATACCAATGTTGATATTGTTCAGATATGTAATGGATGTAAAAACACATACTTTGTTGTCGGTTGTCTATATTTCACGGAGAATGTAAGGACAGTAATACATCACAGCCAATAGCCATTAATATGTGGCCCATCGTCTTCCGTCAATTCAAACTATCAACTCTTGCTAAAGACGTCACACAATGTTATGTTAGTTGATGTTTGGTGTGACAGATCATATGTTGGCTACTTTTGATTATTGTAATAAGTCATTATTAGGAGTAATTGAAACAAGACAAATAACATGTAACATGGTATACTGCTTGCATACATGTATCATAAATTAAGTTGTCCATGCCTGTCAATCTATTCCGAGGCTAAAGAGAGCTTACCAAAAGTTAAATATTGCTTTAAGTATAATCACCTGCTGTACTCATTGCTAAATTGATATTGGAAAAGGTTAACCTCGTTAACTGGTCCAGCTTCAGTAAAACTGGTAAACTTACTAGAGGAAATAAAATCGGCCTCATAATGAACCAATATTAACAATGTGTGGCATATGGTGACAATTTGACGTAGTTCTGCCTCAGAACAGAGATCACATTATAAAATCAGATATTACAAAACCCAGTTTATAAGAGCAGAAGCAATAATTGATGCTCTGTGGCCATTTCTTCTGACACTGGGTTGACAACACGCACTAATTGATTGAGCCTGTCAGAAGCCTTTTATTTAGATCACTGATTGTTATTGTTCCCACTGGAACAACTTCTTGACTCACAAAATACAATTGATTATACACAAATAGGCTCCCGCACTGTAAACATTCAACACACAGAACCTAATAACCTCAGATTAGTAGTAGCAGGCATTTAGTAGCACTTTATTCAGGTCCAATTTAACTTTGTATCTTTACCATTGAAGAAGTCAGCATGAACAGCTTTTTCGTTGGCTGCTAGATCCATTAGCAGTCCTGTACTTCCCCCAGCCTGTAGAACACGCAAAGCATGTAGGCTATTCAGTACCGTAGACTAGAGGCAGGTGTTAAAATTAAGACAAATGCTCGAAAACATTGCGACAGTAACCTAATGCAGTACGGCAGTGCATGTAGAAATTGCGTGTTTATGCCAGGTTCATGCGTATACGGGTGCGGTAACGGCGTAAACGATCAAATAGTATCAGCAGTAGCATGTCAGTATAGCCTACTATACGTGATACGGTAGTTTACTGTACGACATTTTTCAAATCTTAAAGTACATTAATATTTGCTGCTTAAATACATGTTACAATAAGTAACCTCATCGAGATCGACGTACGGTCCAGCGCCTTCTGGAAACATCTCATCAACTGCTGGCTTCATGGCAGTTGAGTTGGACTGGTCCTTTAGTGGCATATTTTATTTTTATTTTAAATGCCTATTTTAATGTCGCTTGGCTTTGGAAATGCACTGCGGCGTCCACTGAAAATAATCCCGAGGAGAAACAAGACAAACTCAAACGTTCCGTTGAGCTGTGTATTTCCAACTCTGGACACTGTTTTCTTAATCGTTTAATTTATGTTTGTACTAGGCTAGTTTGTGGACTGCTCCCCAGTCGTTCACAGTTTCTGGTGGAGTAACAACCCCAGCAGTCAATAGATCATGGCATGGTCCCTAAATCTTGTGAATGGAAATGTTATGGTTTATAAAAATAAATAATTCTTACAACATGACTCTTAGCATGTGTCTTAGGAAATAGAAAAGGCTAGACAGCTTTCAAAATTAACAATTTCAAATGAAACATAATACATCCTCCTCACACACCCTCAGGCCCTCCACAAGTCTCCTTTCTACCTCTCTGACCTATTCTATCCGATCTCTTCGCTCCTCCTCTACAGGTCTTCTCACCCCCCCTCCCTTCCCCATTCCACCTCTCCACCATGGGGGCTCGGACCTTCAGCTGCTCTGCCCCCAGACTCTGGAACGCCCTTCCACTGCACATACGAGATGCCACCAGTCACCTTGTTTTCTAAGCTTCTCAAAACCAACCTCATCAAGGTTGCCTATGACGATTGACCATTTGTTCTGCTGTCCCTTGACTCCCAAGCTTGCCAACAAGTGTGTATTATTTTATTTGGTTTATTTTGTATATATTTTCCAGTTCTTTTTGGTTTGGGTGTGTCTTGTTTCTAGAATGTATATTCTGCCTTGGTCAAATTACCATAAGTATGTCTCAGCCAAATGTTTTATAACTATGTATTTGCAATGCAAGATGTCCTTGAGTGTTTTGACAGGCGTCCTAAGAAAAAGTTATTATTACTATTATTATTCTGCTGACTTATTTATTTTAATCATAAACTGCATCATTTCAGCTTGTATTGTAATATAAACAAATGGTATGAAACCATAACATGAGTGGCAATGCTTGTTGAAATGCAACCATTATTTCAAGAAGCATTTCAACAAGCAATTATAATAATAATAATAATAATTATTATTATACCGCAAGCTATATATAGCTTATATACTATAGAAAATTGTGCTAGACATTTTACATATTATATTTTAGCTATATATTAGATCTTATAATGGTTGTGTTTGAGAGAATGCTATTTTATTGCTTAAAAGTAAACAGACAGGAAGAGAACACCAAGTACTCAGCAGGACAGGAGAACCTAGTGAAGCCGGCTATCTCTCAGGGCCAATGTGTGGCAGATTTGGTCGCAGGGACGTCAGCTCTGCCTGACAACTCCTTAGTTACCAGGCAGGCATAGGTCATCAGCACCAGAGCATCAGAGGGTTTCTGTAATATAAGTTTATCGCTGCTAATTTCTGCTAAAAACATAGTAAAGCAGAAGTATTTCTTTACTAACTCTGTCATATGTAAACATTAACATACAAATTGTATCAAGGTTGTCAGAATGGAAGAACATAGGGCCTGCAGATTAAATAGACATAGCCTACACAGGCGTAGGCTACAGATTCATTGTAATAATCAATTCAGCTGTTGAATGGGTACAACAAAGTCATCCATTGGTATAGACCTATTTGTAGGAAATCTTTTAATGCATATTAGCCTAAAGTGGTTAAATATTTTATTTTGTATAATGGGCATCTACTGTAGCTATAGGCCTAATTGGGAAATACACATAAAGTGCATATTTGGAAGGCTGTAAGTTGTAACAATACAACCGAGTTTGTCTTAAAGGTAATGTAGCCCACTACATCCAGTGCTAATAGGATCTGTAGCGATGTTGGAACTACCGGTAGGCCTAATACATTTGTACTGAGCTGTATAAGCATAGCCTATATTTAAATGCATTTCAACATACAGTAGTCCTTGTCATTTAAACCGTCACACAATTTTGTCACAGCTTTGCTGGTTGCTGGCAATTATCCTGCCAACATCAATGTTGTTGTTGGCAAAGATCTCCTTGGCTCTCTCAACGGTGGATTCTGGCAGGGCTCGTGTTCGGCTGAGTATCCAGGCAAAGTCAACATGGAACAGCCTTAAGACGTCAGTACAAGAGTACACCAGGGCTGAGTTAATGTAGTCAGTGTCCAGGATCCAGTAGGCAGAATACGGCAACACTGTTTGAATGACAAATAGTATTATAAGAACAAGTATAAACCTGTATGTGATTATATCACTTTCACTTACAATCATAGCACTGATGAGGAATTGCACGGCAAGATAAAAGTCTTGACATGACGGCATCTTGCATACTGTTAAATTGATTGAAGTTGCTTATACCCCTTTGACCTGCATTACACAGGCACAGACACTTGGTGGCGCTACTCACCAGAGCCATATGCTATTCCAAGCTTGGCAGGATTCTTCAGATCCACTGTGATCCCCCTCCCTTCAATCTTTCTCAACTCTCCATTTCTGTCATTTTGCAAACATGTCAAGCCTTTTATTAATCCAGTTAAATATGTTCACCACCACCATACATTTTACACCATACAAATGTAACTCATGTACAAGAGTAACTCACAATATCTCAGAGCTGACTACTCGAATGGTGTTATCAAGCATCATGGTGAAGTTGGTCTCAATGCACCTTCCCTTCTCAAACTGAGCAGGTAGTTTAGCAATTTCAAACCATCTGCCCATGAACTGTAAAATTAAAATATACACATATGTCCAGATATTCACATTTCCTTATTATTTCTCAATATGACCCCTCTTAACATGTTGTATAGCAATTTGAAACACAAACAACTAATATGTTAAACAGTAAATACTGTATGGATGTTAAGGTCTAGACATAATATTCAGTGAGCTATCCATAGTTCTAGTTATCCATCATTGGTAGGCAGATGGCAATGCATGCAAACATGCTTTTGGATACCTGTTTAAGGTCAAAAGCAGCTTGGACAGATGGTTCTGGGCAGGGGCCCCAATGTGGCACCTGGGCATTAATATGATGAATGAAGATTGACAGAACCAGAATGAAAGATGGATTCATTTTCAAAGGGGTGTCAATCACCTGAGAATTATAGTTCAGAGTATAAAGACTAGTCACAAAATAGAACACAGAAAAGCAATAAGAACCATTTGATACACATCAATACAATCGTAGAACCTGTAACAGAGATGAATAGCAAGAGGATAACTGGAAATTTAATACAGCTACAAATGTTTAGATAGCCTAGGACCATTGTACTTAGCACACATCCTAACAGACAAATCTATACTTTCTAAACAGTTTCTAGAATTTATGGGCCAGTTTGATCAGTTTACCATTTACAGTATATGAACAAAATAAATGTATTACCTTTTTAGCGTCACAAATATTTTGTGTGTCCACTGGAAAAAGAGATGTTGCTCTCTCTCTGCAAGGTTTAGCCACTCAAGATCTCTTTCTCATAAATTAGCCCTTTGTTTTACCCTGGCCTTATGTCGGACGTGAAGTAAGCTATTAGCAAATTGAAGTCATGGGGGACATACCAGTAGAAATGTTATAACACAATCTGAATCTTCCTTTTCCTTGGTATTTGTTTTGCAAAATATTATTGCAGTGACTAACTGGCAGCCATGGTCACTTTCCTTGGTCAGTCATTGTCTGTGTTGCCAATAGACCCTATACATCACCTGTAGTCAAAGCCCTCCCATACATCTGATTCAGCCACAGTCACTGACATCCCATACCCCATAATGCATGCACACACACATTTTATATATATATATATATCCCATTTGCATAAGGGCTAACAAAAATATATACTATCACTTTCAGAAATAGATTTTCTTCTGGATAAACTCAAGCTTTCTGGCAGTCAAAGTAAACTAACTGGAACATTTCTTTGTAAATAAAATTGGACTGGTTTTAACAAAGCTAATGGGTTAGATGTTTTTAGACTCAAACTGCAATGTTTTCAGCTAACATTGTCCCTCCTGAGGAATCATTTGTTTGCTATCCAAATACATCAAATATGTTGGCTGTAGGCAGGCATAACTGATCAAGATTTACAGAAAGTAATAGCACCATTATGTCTCTGACAGAGAGAAATGCCAAAAGGCCAATGTTAAATGTATTAATGCATTTGAAACATCAATATAGCAGGAGTGAGATATTTATCATGTAACTAACACTACAAAATGCACATATACATACCTTGTGGATATAACCTGCTCGATCACTATATTGTAAATGGTAAATGGACTGCATTTATATAGCGCTTTTCTAACCTTTCGGCCACTCAAAGCGCTTTACAGAAGGGAAGTTTACAGAATAATAATGCATACAACAATTGGCTGTTCTTTTATTAACCTTTCACCAATCAATAACTACTTTAATCTGATCTCTTGAGCAACATAAACAGTCACCAAAATAGAAATATTGCCAATGCAGTAAATTGCTTTGGATGTCATGTCAAAGAACAATTTTAAGGTGTGAAGTAATCTAAAAGTAATGGAAAGTAATCAGATTATGTTACTAAATTTAGATAATCCAAAAATGATGTTACTGATTTTAAATGTAGTCTGGTAACTAGTAATTGTAACAGACTACATTTTAAAAGACGCCTACCCCTGTGTCCTGATTTACAGTAACTCATTTCCTTTTAGTCATGTAGTGTAAATGTGGGCAGAGCTTCTGAGGGTGCAGCCTATGGCAATGAAGGAAGAAGTGTTTTGTTTTAATTTGAGTTCCAATATCGACAATCTTTCTCCAGAATGATTGACTATACCTTTAAATAGTAGACAGAAAGTAAACACACTAAATAATATAAATAATATTTATAAATAATATTTATATTTAATTGTCTCCCAGGTGTATCCTACAGTATCTCATAATCGGCCTGTATAGTCTATGTGTGTTCCCCTGTGGTAGTGTCAAGTGTTCTGTGACTATATGGGCCTGACTGCTCTGGGAGACCTGGGTTTGCCCCTGGCCTGAGGACATTTTCCAATCCTTCCTCAATATCTTTCTTCCACTCACTTCCTGTTTCTAACACTGTCCTGTCCTTTAATTACCGTTTCAGCCCAGCGACATTAAAACTGATGTAGATTAATGACATCACGTAGGACTGTATAAAGTATTCAAAAAGATGGCGCTATAACAATGACTTTCACATTTTTGCATGTATCTCTGAAATTACTGGATCAAAATTAAACATTTATTTGTCAAAACATGACTTTTACAGTAATTAATAATCCTGCAATTTCACAGTTTACTTTTATTCAACCTATTTGATCAACTCATCTCACAATGAATGAAACGCAGTATTATACTGTATAACACCTAAAAACCATACAAATAAAAAAAAAGCGAAATTTAGATATTTCAAACTGTTTTGTTTATTCACTCAGTCAAAATATTGTGAGGCCATGCTTTTTAAATGGGCAAAATAAACCACTCTGTCCAATCAACCTTAGACTATTTAGTGTAACATCTGGGGACGTGCCAGGGCCGCAGAGATGTGGTTATGCCGTTCTTTATGGTTTTTGCCTGTCCGGCCTGGGGAACGGTCTTGCCTTTGTCGTTGGCTCTGGTTGCCTGCCCGGCCCCGGGTGGGGTCCTGCCTTCGGCGCTGGTTACCTGTCCGGACCCCCATGGGGCTTCGTTTTTGCCAGTCTTGCTTCCAGGGTGGGTCCTGTCCATTGTCTTTGTTCTGTCTGATCATCTTGACTGATGAATACATCTACCTGGTCTGTGACTCACCACAGAATTAGAATTAGTTGACACCTGACAACCTGGCTTGGT
>JAODUK010036478.1:0-21584 GCA_027564635.1 Typhlichthys eigenmanni | reverse complement strand
CACATTACAGACGTCTATGCCTTTGACTAAAACAAGGTCAATAGTATTACCATTTGTATGCGTTGATTCATGTATTTACTGTCCATTCCACTGAGCAAAAGTACACAAGCAAACAAATTACTTTAAGGTCATAGCACTGAACCGGAAAAAAGCATTGAAATTACAACGGTAGATTAAACTCAGTTCAAATGCTAAAGTAATTGCTGTGTGTAATTCATACAATATAAATCATAAAACTATTAATAAAAAAAGATTTTAAAATGTGCCATGTGCACAAAATTGGCATGTATGAACATGGTTATATTCCTCTCTCTGATTATAAAAATGTTCACACTGTGACGTGACATTTTTACAATGTTTATTAATTGTGGAAGAGAGAGGTATGAAACAGGCTCTTCTATGAGTATTTGACAGACAGTGGAGCATCTACAGTATAACATATTGTGTAACTCCAGTTTTTTAGTCTATACAGTGTGTGCAGTATAACAATTACAGACATTTTTTCCCCAATTCATTTGTGTGAAGCACCTTTTGAGTCCACAAAGGAAAATGAAAAATACCACAAAAAATAAACAATCTTTTCTCGATGTGTGCTGTTTGGTCAAAGGCAAAGGAAGTTAGTATAACAATTAACCTTAATGTGCATGTATACTGTGTGTGTGTGCGCGTGTGTTGTGTGTGTGTGCGTGTGTGTCTGAGTGTGTGAGAGTATTTATGACATTGAACTAGGGCGGCCATCTCTCAGCCCTGGATGTAGAGCCATTTACTTTACTGGAGTGAGGCTTAAGTCCACCATCAGTGTGTTGTCTGAGCACCATAAACTGTGCACCATTTTAAAATCCAAAATAACATTCACACAGCTTCCTCACCTTTTGCAGGCAAAACACTGCACATACTGTATATTCTGAACATTTTACCATATGCTAATTCCAACCCCACACATTCTCACACCCAAATAAGTCCAGTGGGTAGACCTGTCAATCTTTTATAACAAGAAAAAATGTTTGAACATCCAAATGAAAATCAGACAGCAAAAATAGAAATTATGTTAATATACCGGTAGCCTAACTAACGTTTGTTATCTATGTACCGTAGGGTACATTTTCACAGAGAAGGCTGGCTATATTAGGCCTACAATTTAGGATTTCAACGTGCATGTTAGAAAAGGAGTTTTTATAAGTGGAGATCACTGTGTTTTCCGGGAGGCATTTAAAGCACTTTATTACGTAACAGTAATTGTTGTCTTTTTTAGATTTTGGTAAACATTGTAGCCAAATGTGGGAAATGATTTTCACTGTAAGCTGCCTCTTGTTCTGGGTCTGACGGTTATTTAGCGTCCGCGACTCCGTGCTATGGGTCCGCGTCCGTGGCATACCTGCGCGTAAATATGTAATTTATCTAATGTCAAATCTGCAGGGCGTCAACAAAGTACACTAGCGGAGAACGTATTATTTGAAACTTCGATTCTGTTAATTGAATATCTATATGTAACACAGCTATATTTTCTACTCATAAAAGTGACCTTCCAGACATCAAAATGCAATTATAAATGATTAAGGGTCATTTCCGGGGGATGGAAACTATATTTAAGATTTTCTTGAAGTTTGTCCTTTTAAGAAATTACACCAGAATCAATGTTTTTACTACAGTAGTCATGGGGAAGGTCTGTGGAACCACCTGAAAATAGGGGGGCACGTGCATCCCCATTAACATTTCCCCCCCACAGATTAGTAGCAATGTATTTTTCCAGACTGAGGAAAGACTCTATTTGCAGTAAAGCAGGAGAAAGGGCATTAGATAGCTCTCCAAAACGGCATTGCTAGTGTTGTGAAGTTCATGCATAATAACCGTGAAAGCGTGATTATTCCTCAGACTATAACCGTACCATCAAAATTTCGAATCGTTGCATCACTAGTTGTGTGTGTGTGTATGTGTATGCACGGGGACCGCGGTCTTCCAGAACCGTGACACCAAACCGTGGAGGTTTGTATCGCGGTTCCGGTCTCTGTTTCAGAACCGTTACACCCCTAGCAAACGCACGCACGCGCACACACACACACACACACACACACGCACACGCACACAAACACACAAACACAATTTGCACGATAACGTTACTGTAAGTCAGAACTGTCAAATCCAGTACACAGTATTTGACAACAATCATTCACTTCATATAGAGAACGAAAGGTGTACTGGCAATCTGGTATAAACAGCATTAACCTGCAGTGTGATGCTCAGGTTCCTCTGTTTGCACACACACTGCACACACACGCACAAGTAACGAGCAAAGAATTGGGCCGTGCCTATTTCATCACTCACCTGTTCTCTCTAGCTATTTTTCTAATCTAACGTGTGCGTTCGTGCGTGTGTGTGCGCGTGTGTGTGCATGTGTCAGCTTGCATGTGCATTTGTGCGAATTGTAGTGCCTATTATTTTGCTAGAATGACTCACTATAGTCAGCACTCAATTGTGGCTTTTCATACAAGGTAGCTTTCGCTGTATGAAACAATACTGGAGAATTACAGTTGTTCTGTAATTGTTCAATGAAAATCTTTTTTTCACCTTTTAAGTGGTAGCTGCTCGACTCTGTAGAGTGCAACACTGGTGAACTTTATAGCATTGCTACGGTTACCAAAAGCCACACCAGAGGAAGCAAATGTTCACAAACATTTTGTTTGTATTTACTTTGAGTTCATTGTGAATGTTTGCGAACACACTTAAATGTCTGACGAGGTAGTTCTCAGCAAACACACCAAGTCCCTGGACTTGGGGAGATGTGTGAGATGGGAATTATCAAATAAATATATAACTATGTGTTTAATGATTAAGCCGAGGGGATTAATGTTATCGGAGTTCAAAGAAATCACCCTGAAAAGTTTGTCTCAGTTCGCTGAATTTGAACCCAGCTCAGGTGGGTTCAAATTCTCGTCTATGCCGGAGTTATGGATCCTGCTCTGTGTGGACACTTCCAGTCAAATATTCTCCTCCTTTCTCCTCCTTCTCTTATGATCTTCTTCTCTCCCCTCCTCTCCTACATGTCAAAATGTGTTAGGAATGTTCACTTCTTATCACAGCTGGCCAGCATTTCCGAAATTCACTCTGACCTCCGCCCACTGACTTCAGAAACACACACATACATAAACACGCCCAGTGTGTGGTTGGCTTGAGTGGGTACGTATGTACATTTGTGTGTGTGTTTGCAATATGTTGAATGTTTCCTTAACAATCGTATTGATGTTTGATGCATTTCTGTCTGTGTAATCTGTGCGTTTTAATACACTCCAAGTGCGTAAATAGAAGCAGAGAAGACTGTACTGTGCTGTAGGTTGGTAGGAATGGTGCTACAGTGTAATACATACAGGGCATGCTAATTCATGTGATACTGGAGGGGTTGTAAAAAAAAAAAAACAGTTTATCTGCATCAAAAACATGCGTCCTAACCAGAGATGTCAGAAACCGCTTTAAAAACAAAATGTATTCTTGCTTCTATTAATATGTTGTGTACCAAAATAAATGGAAATTGTATCATATACATAAACATAATATGTTCATCTAGACTTTGATGGTAATATTAGCTGAAAATTAACTCACAGTGAGAAGTTCAGCGAACACATCATAGTGTTTGTAGCGTTAAACAGTTTATGCCCTTGCTAACATTAATACTGTATACTGTACATGTTAATAATACTATATAAGTATTAATAGCATAACAAACATTAAATTATATTTATATAACACATTAGTTTACAGACTGTTTAAGAACATTAGTAAAAGCCATATGTGTTTTGTACAATTGTTTATAATATCAATAAAAACACATGTATTGACTTTCAATAAAAAACAAAATTTTCTTGTTGCTTTACTAAGATAATTCATACTTAATTATTATAGTAAACTATGCGCTATGAACTTTAACCACAAAAGGGACACTTGACTGTTAACTATGACGATTAAAGGGTTAATACTCTAATACTTTATTAATCTCGATTAAGCACCAACAATAGCTAAGTAAAGGTATAACAATATGTTAATTCACTCAATAAGCAGCTGCAGTGCATGTAAATCTAACAATAAAAATGTTTTTGATTATATTATTATCACAGCCTTAACAAATTGTTAGTAAGCATCATACTGTAGAAAAGCCTTACTACCTATTAACGAATGCTTATTATAAGCACCTTATAAAGTATACACACACACACACAAAGACATACAGTACCTTCCTGAAAAAAAGTGTGGCATTTATAACAGAATAATGGCTAAAAGCTTTTCTATTAATTCTTCAGTTGACATCAGAAGTGGATTTGTACAGTGGTTCGCATTTACCTTTGAATCTTTCAATTCAATGAGCACTTTTGGCTAATTTTGCAGAATGGAATCTCGTGTTTAATTTAGAGTTAGTGTTTTGTCTTTAGAAATGTTCAACATGCCGGAAACAGTATGTACCAATTTAGAAATCACACACGAGAAAAAAAACCATGGCTAATGTGACTTTATTTTGACCAGAAATAATCTGATCCCCGTTACTGCTTTAATCCCTTTCTAGCAAATAGCATTGTTTGTTAAATTGGCTGACTACCACATTGTGGAAACAAAGACTTTCTTCACAGACATATTTATCAGGTGGGTGAAGATCAGGCCATCTTCAACAGTGTGCTGGGACTTGCAGCTGTCTTTAATGTGTAGAGAATGCAAAATGCTTGAACGCTTCGCATTTCAACAGCAGCACTTTAAACACTGTGCTAACACATGTAGGTTCATGCTTGGAAAATAACATGGCATTACAGTACATGCATATGGGTTTAACTATACTGTACGACAATAACATGGCATTACATGCATATGGGTTTAACTATACTGTAGGGAAATAACATGGCATTACATGCATATGGGTTTAACTATACTGTAGGACAATAACATGGCATTACATGCATAGGGGTTTAACTACACTGTAGGACAAGAACATGTTTCTGTGTCTGGAGATGAAAGTGTGAATAAAGTATTGTGATGGTATTTTTACTGCAGGCATTCGTAATAGGAAAGAACACTGCGTCTGTTTCCACGCTGTGGCTTTTAAAGATGCTAGGATGTAATTCATTACATGTCATTTCTTACATAGACATCCATCAGCTACAATATCTGAGTGAAATTCTATGATATTATATACTTTTGTTGAAAGCTCTGGTCTGCAGACGGTTAGGCCAAGCTAGGAATGTCAACATGCTAGGAGAGCCTGTGTCTGTGCATGTGGGCGCAATCCTGCGCACACACACACGCTCACGTAAAGCCTATGCGCTTTCTGAGCCACTCGGCTCTGCGATGAGACATGTAAAATAAAGACAAACAACTGGTTGCCATTAGAACTGAACTAAGCGAAGACACACACACAATACAACTACAGTATGCACACACAATACACGCTTTCACTGTTATCTGAAAGCTTATTGTTGGCTCAATGCCTGTAGATACACACACCTTTTCCATTTCACTTCAATGCCATCTATACTTCCCTTCATCTCTCTCCACTCTCATGTGTTTTGACGCTTATTCTCAGAACCAACAAGGAGAGAGAGAGAGAGAGAGAGAGAGAGAGAGAATGCATGTGTGAGCAAAAGATGATGTACATAAACACATACCACTTACTGTGTGTGTGGGCTATAAGTAAGTATTTGTCTTTAGCTAGTGTGTGCATGTGTTTGCTTGAAAACACACACACACACACACACACACACACTGATGAATACACATAGTAGCACATGTACACTAACAGTAAGACACACTCATGACCCTCCCCGCCACAGCTAAGTGTTATTTATTTATAATATTTATAAAAGATGCTGAACAGATGGCAGCTCGCTACAGGGGGAGTTGTGTGCTGATGATAATTGTTGTCAGCAAACTTTTATTTTTTTTCTGGCTCTGATGAATGACACCTAAAAATCTGAAGAAACTTCCACACCGACAACGAAACAGCGTGGTGTGTGTGTCAGAGAGCTGCAGACCCAATCTGAATCATAATGTTGTACACAGGTATTTGATTTTGTGTGATTCTGCCTGGGGTTTGTGTGCGTGATGCACAGCTGTGTAGAGTACACTGTCATGCTGTAACATTGCTACAGCCACACATGATTGATTATGGCCTCAGAAACTGTTCATGTGTGCCTCTCCCCTGCTACTTGACAGTACCTCCAAAACACACACACACACACACACCATTATTTCCCTGTCAACTACACCCACCCTCCCCATCTCTCTCTCCCCCACAGCTATGTAAAACCATCTCCCAGTAAAGCCAGTGGGGAAAAGCCTGACTCCTGCTGGCTATGTGTGTGTGTGTGTGTGTGTGTTATGGCGCGTGCGTGCGTGCGTGGGTGCGTGCGTGCGTATGTGCGTGTGTGTCATTATAACCAACTCACATATCGTTGGTAAATAATGCTGGGAGCAGTGGTAGCATGCATTGCAATCATTCTAGAAGCCCATTTAGCTGCCAGGGCAACAGATTGGTCATTTGGAACCAGCCGCAGTTCTATTTTGGAGCTCGGTGATTGATTGATGGTTCTGCCACAAGTACACACATGCACACACGTGTGCGCGCGCACACACACACACACACACACACACACACACACTGTATAGTGATTAATGCTATGAAATTGCAGAAATGTATTAGGCTATTATAATATTACGTTATGTGCAACATTTATCAAAATCCAAAAATAAACAGTTTTCCTGTGTTTTAGAATTTATTGGTAGTCACGTTGATTAAAATATTTATTTATTAATCATTCAAAATGATAGTAAAATTCTGCTGTGTAAGGATTATAAAGAACACTATGCTTGAGATAACAAATTGCTAACATTTACAGTCTGAATTCCCTAGATTAAGCAATCAACTTTAATTCAAATGTATTTTAATTTCCCATAAAATTGACATACAATAAATTTAGGTGCAACTCATTCTCAGTTATACAACCTAAATGCATATAATTCAATTTTTTTCATTTAATTCAAGTTGACACATAATATTCCCTCTTGTAAAAGTAGCCATTATTTCAAGTTCAGTAACAACATTAAGATATAACCAGGTGTCAACGTTTATCACCGGCCTCCACTTTGGAGTATCATTGAATTTTATCGCGTCTGAGATGCGATTAGCCCCTGTCAGGAGTTTTTAACTTCTCTGTCAAGGTCAGGGGAGTATTTGCAGAGTGTCCAGGATGAAGGCAGTAATTCAGCAGGATATTATCTTGGAAGCCCAGAATATTGTCATATATTACAGTCCATTAATTAAGACGACCCATCCATCTTTCCTCCATTTATCCATCCATCTGTTCTACCATCCCTTTCTCTCTCTGCTGTGATCCAATTCTCCCTTAACCTCATCCCTGTTTCTTATTTCTCTTCTGGACTCATTTCTTTTGTATGGCGACTTTAACTGGAGAATAAGAAGGTGCTGATCTTTTCCCTCTTATAACATATGACAAGAAGAGACGATCTCATTTGCATGTTAGCATATCATCTCAGTGGTTGCTGTGATGCTTACAGCAGTGAATATTTCAAGTTATAGCCCTGGTCCTCAGAGGTTGAATCTTCTCTCAGGACTCAATGCACTCCTAATACTGTGCATCCAACATTACACTGAGACCAATGTTGAGCCTATTCTACTGTATAGAGGTTGAAAGATTCATAACACATGTATCGCGTTTTTATCTCTCAATTATGATTCCAGAAATGGTTCTGAAAGGCTCAGATAGGGTAACTGAAAATGAAGTTATTCAATTCTGTTTAGAAGATATTCAGTCCACTCATTCAAACATGTTATCTTAGTTTGATGTCCATGATGATATTCTGTTAGCGGACATGGCTGTTGAACAGACAAAAACGTAATAATGGAAGACACGTGACTTTTGCACCTGTACTGACCATGCTCATTCATGTACAACTGAAAATGTCTGCTCTCAAACTGGAGTCACTCTGTAAAGCATATGTAACTCCAGACTACTGGATGTCATTAGCTCACATACACAAGTACAATGTGTCGATTACATCAGTGATGACCTAGCCAGGGGACATACAGTATGGCCGACAGGCTAAATGGGATTTATATTCCCAAACAAATAGTGTGTCCCGTCTAACAGGACTTCATGGTAGATAAACCTGTCAGCATTGATTGAGCACATGGAGATTATGGATTTGACTAAACATCCAAACCTGTGTGTGTGTGTGTGTGGTGTGTGTGTGTGTGTGCGCTACTGTAGTTAGTGTGAGACAGCGAGAGAACATTGTTATCTTATAGTAGCTGCCTTTCATCTTCATTCCCCTTACTACATTCTCTCTCTCTCTCTCTCTCTCTCTCTCTCTCTCTCTCTCTCTCTCCTATTCATGCACATCTTGCCCCTTGGACCTCCATTCACCAAACATGGTATAGTCATAGTATAGTATGTACTGTTTGAATGGGATGTACAGTATCAATTTACCCCTCTCCTGCAATATGACAGCAGTGATCTTGCTCAGTCTCTCCCCGTATCTCCGTCAGACTGGCCAGGGAGAACAAGATACAATTTGGATTTGGATTTATATGAGACACACACACACACACATCTGATGTGTTGGGATTAAATGCGAAATGAAGGGATGTTAATCTCTGTGGGAGGGATAGAGTGATGGGTTAAAGGCAGTACTTCCAGTAATACCAAACTGTGCAGGACGTTTGACAGTTGGGATAGGTCTCAGAGCAGTGTGTGAGAGAGCACGCCCGTGCTAAATGAATAAACACGCAGTTGGATTTAGTATTCTGCTGTGTCACATCTCAAATGAACATTACAACCGCTTTGCTAGATATTGTCCCTCTTTGACCCACACAGCATATTAATACTTCAATCCATTTTAGCAGATGTTGGACTATAACTTTTCAAATAAATAGAAACTGTAAATCGAACATCCCCATATGGAACAGGTCATTAAGTGTAAATCCACATTCACAACATTCAATAGTCCTAACAACAACGGTCATTGTTTTTTTTAAATAATACATTTCTTTAAAATGAGAATTAATCTGGGACACAGATTAATTCTCATAACACAAACATGACCAAAAGTTGAATCAAATGTAAGCTGTTATTTATGTATACTGTATTATGTGACTTCTATCCGGGGTGTGTATGAGTATTCAGCAGTACACTATGGTGTTCTGACCCATACCAGCAATTCTCTGTGTCAGCCGGACCAATATTTTACTGTGAGACTTCCAAAATGCACAGCTCCCCGTAGGAATAGAAATTGGGTCCGCTGACATATTTTCTACTGAGTTGTGACCTGGCGAGCCAGCCATGCAACTTCACAGCTGCTACCAGTGTGCTTTATGTACGCTACACACACACACAGACACACACGCACGATTATGCTGACTGAGGTGCGCATTTACAGGCAATTTAATGTTACATGCAAGGGCATGCACAGGTATACAGTATGCATGCAAATCAGCTATACTTACATACTCTACATACTTAACCACAGCATAACTCCATACACACTTTATGGGTATGCAGAAGTAACTGTCAGATAAAGACGCTGGACAGGGACACATGCACTTACCAATTTGTCTACCCCATATTTACGAAATATAACATCATGGGCCATATATCAGAATGTCAGTGTTGTACCTCAATTTCATTTCATGTTGTTACCACAGAGTGGAAAACATAACTCATATCTGGTTACCCACCTGTTTGTCTGTGTGTGCTGTCTTCGTTAGACATTTAACAGATGTGTGTGTGCAGAGCCCTGCAGATTCTACCAGTGACCTAGCAACACAGCACCATGTGTCTCTTTATGCTAATACAGCGTTCTGGGAAATTAGCACAGGGTCTCTCTCAGCCGGAAGCTAGCTGTTATCTCCACGGGATACCTCTACTTAAGAAAATCTCTTATGCAACAGAGGAAAAACATTGTTAGCTTCCTTACCCGTTTGTCTTTGAAAATTAAGCTGTCCTTCAGACATATTAGGTAACCTCAAGTAACTACAGAAAAAATTGATCTAGTTAATGTTTATGTATGTACAGATTTGACTGCCTTTGTGCAATTATCTACTGTATCCATCTAGCTATCTGTCTATCTACTCACTCTTCCCATTGTCTTTGATGCAAAAATAAATTAGACATAAACTACAATACAATGTGTTCCTGTGGACTGTAAACAAATAAACCTTAATGAATGGATGGAAAACAGTTGTGTAACTGTTATAAAACCCAGGGGTTACGGTTTCTGAGGAGAGCTGGTGACATTTATTCCAATTTACGGAGCTACGGTGTTCCTTATGATGTCCTATCTATTACCAAGGGTCAATGACCTGCACAAGGAATAGCATTATGCTTATTAAGGCTGCTTGTTTGTACTCTGATGAAGCAGCCCATTATGCATAGCTGTGAAGAGTGTGCGTGCGTGCGTGCGCGCGGGTGTGTGTGTGTGTGTGTGTGTTTGTGTGTGTGTGTGTACAGTAATCTCAGGGGGAAGGGGGGCTGGCAGGTCAGACCTCTCCTGCTGTGAAGAACAGTTGAAGGACAGCCATGCCGCAGAAAATGCTTCTCCAGCCAAATATCCCAGGGGGCATGGCCTTATTATAAAAGGAGATTTATTGAAACCAGGCTCATAAACACTCTTACTGATGACTTCTGAAGGAGGGATTATGGTCTCTGACCTGACTGCCATCAAGGCTTAATGCCACTACCAGTTTTATTCTTTATTTTTATTTTTAGGCAGGCTTTTTTCCTTTCATTAAACTTTTGAATAACAATCTCCTTTGGCCTCGTTGAAATGTAGCATGAATTAAGAGTGGAATACATCCTGGGAGATGTTTCAACCTCTGACAAATGGGAAAATAGCTTGTATTATTCGCTGTTGTCTACATCGCAGCTGCTACCGAGATGCTATGCTAATTATGTATTATCTTCTCCTGTCTTAGGAGGGCAAAGGTCATCAGCATTACATTTAACAACAGTTAAAGTACAGGACCTACACTTGCTTTCTGTACTGTATACAAAGCAGCAGGATAAAGCAAAGAAAGGGAATGCAAGGCTAAGAATGAGAAAAAGACTAAAAGGAAAGTGAAAGGTTGAAGGAGAGAAAGATCCATTGGACCAGTGGGTTGCCAATAAATTAAATTGCAGTATTCTTTAAAAATGTTGTTTGACGTCTTGATTAAACATTTTTGAAAAATTAGTGTGTGATGTTTAAGGCATTTATGGTTGTTTATATTGCTTATATGTTGTAATATTTCTCACACCCGTGCGTGCGTGCGTGTGTGTGTGTGTGTATGTACACTAGGGGGTGTCATGCAATGAACAATTATTTTCGAGGGTCATCATTGGTTTATGTTAATGGGACAGGGATCTTGTCATATTAAATATGCATGAAGTTAGGGCCATGAAATATGAAAGAAACATTGGCTTGACATCTGTATCATCTGTGTCGAGAAGCAAGTCTATTAGGAACATAAGGGAATAATCCAAAAAAAGACTTAATGAATGAAACAGATAAAACATAGGTTATTTTAAAACATACTGGCTGGGCTGAGAAAGGTATTGACCGAGTACACAAAGCAAGGTTGCAGCTGGCATTTGATTTGAAGCCAGGCAAATAAGTAGAAAAACATATATATATATATATATATATATATATCTTATATATATTTTTCTACTTATTTTTTTCTCCAGACACAAGGGTTTCTGGCAGCCATGCATCAATATAATATTGTTTTTGTGCCGCTGATCTTCAGAGTTGAAGTGCTAATCTGAGGTCTTGACTCTCCGTGGTCACTACAAATCCTGTAGGATTTGTCACTAGAGCAGAACCCTCACCCCTGTGCCTGGGATGAAACTTCCATTAGACATTTACCCTACAGACTGAAGGTGCCACTTCTTCACCTTCTAAATGAAGCGTTGTCTGAACTCTTAGCATATGATTAGCAACTTCTTATGAAAACATTTCTTTATCCATATGCTTTAGTGTTGTTGATTTGTGAGACTGGCTGTGATATCTCAAATGATACCTCATTATGTCTGCATAAAGCTGGAGTAATGCTACCTTAGACCTTGGGAAGCATTCTAATACTAATCTCAACTAGAGATTAATTCCCAGCCCCACAGTGCTTTGCCCTGCGGGGGGCTATGGAAGGTGTTAGGGAAATCAAAGGAGGTAATTCGCTTGTGCTTCTCCAAGAGGGAATAAGCCCTGTGAAGCAGGTATATGATGTTGTAATCTATGGCTATGTGAGCCTTTTATGCAAATTGACTTCTGCCTGAACAGCCTATTGAATTTAAATAACATTATACCTCTTTTTTCCGAGAGCTGTGGAACTTTTTTGAGAACTACAGTATAGTAGTGGCATATGTTTATACTCATGGCTAGTGAAACCCACACTATCTTACCTTAGTTATTGGTTTAAAATTATATTTATCAGATAAGAAAACAGTTATAGCTTGCACTAACAACTTTGACATGATGCTGTTGATGGAGATATTTGCATGACTAAAGCAATTAAACATGCTGTACATTGAATTCCTTCATCTTAAACATATCTTCTTATCTTAAGTCACTGTACCTTTGTTTAAACCAATTTCTTTATCTCTTTCTAGTGGCTAGGAACCAGTATGAGAGGATGAGCAGTGATGTCACCATGAAGTGCGGTTCCCTAGACAACGACGCCTCTGTGTCATGGAAAGTGAACGGGACGGACGTGAAGGCCCGACACCGTCTGGAGGGGCCTAGGCTGGTTCTGACCCAGGTGGACCTGGGAAATAACGGGCTTTACAGCTGCTTCCAGAACCCCCATGGTGAACGGAGAGACACCATCAACCTCCGCATCGGCAGTAAGTCACTTAACTCTGCAGTAGCTACTAAGGTCTGTCGGCAACGTTGAGTAAGTTACTGTATGACTCGCTCATCAGCCATTTAAATCATTGGTTAATTCATAAATCACCAGATGTTCTATTACCAAAGAACTGATCCAGGACAGATGCTGTGTAGTAGAGGCTATGTATCAAATTACTCGTGGTTTAATACAGTAGATATTATGTTGACGGAATCATCTTACGTGCATTGTTGACCTAGAGTGTTCAACAATGCATAGTAATGGTTGTACTAGGCTGAAGCATTGTTTCACTATTGAAAGAGACTAAAGGCCATAATTATAAACAGATGTTGACTTTTCATTAACTGTCTTCACGCAGTTTCTGTTGCTTGAGCAGTTAAATGTTTTATCCACCAACACTTGATGGTTAATGGTAAATTCATGAAATTCAAAAGAGTTGTTCATTAAAATGTTAAATGTTAGAATAAAATTTTAATTGTCATCATAGTCCTTGGGGTAGCCTCACAATCAGATAGGCTTTAATGATCAGTTGTTAAAATGACATTGGGTTGTAATTATTTCAGTGCTTTCAAATAATGGCTGAATGAATGTCAGTTGAACAACACATATCAGTAGTCTATGACTTGGCAATGGTTTCCTTTAAGAACCATTATTCTGACAGTGAGGGTGTTATACTACGTCTATGACTTGAGAATGATTAGGTTGAAAATGTTTAATCACTCTTAATTGTGTACAGTATCTACAGTAGCAGAATATTTTGAGGTTTTTTACACACTAAACCAATAATGGATAATTGCATGCTTACTTAAAGAATAATTCAAAAGGCATTGTACTACAATATATCTTGTACTATAAGTGCAATGGACAGTCTTATCCAGTGGGATTAGAACCCTCAAACTATTGGGAAGCCCTAACATGCATATATGATACTGATAATATTTACTGAGATGAGACCATGCTTAAAAAAAATGAATGATTAATCCTAAATCTGTGTTCTGCCAAGGTCAACATTTCAATTTTCGAAATCAGAACAGATGTGCCAGGGTAAAATGCTACCTTTCTATAACATATTGACATATGTTATATTTGCGTTTGTGTAAACATCTAAAAATCAAATCAGTGAAGCCATAATAATTGTATTTTTTATTTTATTTTTATTTTTAGACCATCTGCCATTAAATATACATTTTAATACAAATGCAAGATGAATGCTGAATGATGAATGGGGTCCTGGGAAAGTTTGACACGTTGGGTAATTATGTGGCCAATGCTGGATTACAAAATACTGAGTTAATACAACATCAATGGGAATGTTATGCTGTGATAGATTACATTCGCAGTGATTCAACATGTGTGCAAGAAGTGTTTGTGTGTGCGTGTGCGCGTGTATATGTGCGTGTGTGCGTGCGTGTGCGCGCACATGTGTTCCAGGACACGTGTGTATGGTAATGCATGCAGTGTATCTATCATTTGGTAACTTCTATGACATATCACAGTTCCCAGGGGCAAAGTTGATATACAGTATTGTATCTCAGCCTATACCACGAGAGCCCTGTCGTACACTGTCTCTGTCTTTCTAAGCTCTATCTCTATCCAGTGACTCACTTTTTTTTTTTTCTCTTTCTTTCCATTTTCGTCATTCAGCTGAACTCATGTCAGGTCAATTTCATTTCATTCAGTCCAGTCCAGTTACATTAGGCGAGGCTTTTCCAGTCCCATGTATCATCCATCAAAGGACGATGTGTCAATAATCCTAACTCAAAAACAACAATGGAAAGTGTCCCATTTCAAGCGATGCTTGAAGACAACCTACCGTAACCAGTTTTCCCAGCAAATGGCTGGACTTCATAGCTACCCCTCTTTCAATCTCTGTTGATGACTGAGGTGTTGTACAGCTGATGAAGGGGAACGCACTTCAAGACCACTGATAAAGTAGTCTTATTTCATGCAGTTTTGTTCTGCTTTTCTCACTCATCTTGGTCTTCTGTTTGTCTAAATGTACACTGTCTAGCACTAACAAAATATGTCCTTGTCTTTATACTGTATATTTGCTGCTGTCTAAAGGACAGCAGATCTTATAGTTTGCGTTTGTTTATACAGTGCTGGAACCTGAAATGACCTCAGTTTGTGTGTGTGTGTGTGTTTGTTTCCTCTGTTCACACCAGATTAATGGGGTGTTTGTGATCTTTCTCTTGTGGTGTGTCAATATGATGTCATAACACAGCTTGAGGGGACCAGCGATGTGTGCGCATGAGAGGATGTTATTTTCTCCAATAAAGTGTATCCAAACATCTCCAGTATGACACATGCACACGCACGCGGTCAGACCATTTGGTGACATTGTGTTTACTCACTATGCAGTACATTTACTGTACAGGGCGGTTTGTAGTTAAGATAAGAACAGAGAGGAGGAGAAATTAGAGTGTTTACACACAGGGAGAGAGAGAGAGAGAGAGAGAGAGAGAGAGAGAGAGAGAGAGAGAGAGAGATGGCAGATAGACATAAACACAGATAAAGGAATAATCCAGATATGGATACTAAATAGGATTCCACACAGAGGAAAGGAGAGTAACTCTATATGCCACTGTTATGAAACATAACCCTGCCTGTCCTTTAGTGTCACGTAAGGAAGCTATGTCCGCGCTGGCTTTATCTAACATCTTATGACTGCTACGCCTGCCTCCACGTCCTCCAGATAAATCATTCACAGCATCCCAACATAACCTACGGCCAGACAGCTCTCCGGCTTCCAGGCTGATTTACGGCAGCGCAACGCCAACTGCAGCCCATCCACCCTCCTGGAGACAGGACAACATGCCGGACAGTCTCACAGTAAGGCGATTAGCCCAGCCAGTTAGACCGCTAGCCAGTCACAGAGTCTACCAGCAAGCCTGTTAGCATACTAGTGGGCCATTCAGTCATCATTTAGCCAGTTAAATGTAAGCTGTTAGAAAGCAGAGCAGTCTTACAAACTAGCCTATCAGCAGTAATGATAGTTATAAAATCAACAATATAGGCCTTATTGCCAATCACACACCAATATTAGACTGTTTTGCTCTCAAGGTGAGTACAACTGCTGCGTACACGTATTGACAAGCAGGCCGGGGGTTATATACAGTGGCTTGCATTCTCTCACATGTATAAAGGTCCTGTATATTATATTTTAAACATTACTTTAATATGTGCTGAGCAGAGAATGACATCACACTCTCTGTGTTGTAGTCCCAGCTCCTCTGTTTTCATAGCCGGTCCAGCCCCTCATGCTGGTTAGTGCATGTGTGCGTGTACGTGTGTGTGTGTGTGTGACCCACGAAGCATTTGTTTTTAGCCTGGGATGCTGTGACGTCTAGACAATTTTAAAGGTTACTTTATGGTATCTTTAGGTTTTCAATAAAGCCTATCGAGGGGTGAGAACCAGAGGGACGTAAGTTACTTTTCTACATTTTTACAGGAGGGCCAAAACGATGCCCTTTATTGGCACTAACATTTCATCCAGTTCATTCAGTATAAATGCATGGGTCCTTCGGATTTTATTTTATGTTATAAAATAAAAATATAACAAAAGAAACCTTACCACATGCTTTCCAAATATAAATTTCTCAATGCCAAATAGGCGTAAGTGCAGTTGCACCTTTTTGGCACCAACTGGCTTAGTATGTTCACTAGTCTGTTTTTCATCTCCAAATTGATTACTGTGAGAATTCACTTGTGCCCTTTTGACAGTAGAAATAGCTCATCAAAACCTTTAATTTGATATACATCTCCATTTCACCCAGAATGTCACTTCCGCCCTTCTGGTTCTCACCCCTCGCTATATACTGTAAGCAATAATGAAAACATAATGAAAAAAGTAACGCGTCTTAGGCTGAAAACACGTTTAAAGGAGTCATTTCATGCTCCTTTTCACTTGTTGACAAAGTTCCTTGACTTCTCAATGCAATGTAATTGACAAGCTTAGGTGAAAATACCACATAGATTACCACGACCCGCAGATAACGGTCCGTTTTCAGTGACTGTTGCTTTAAATTGAACAAGCCACTGCCTACACCGCCCCGACTTCCACGTAGCTGTGTTGACGTGAGGCTACGACTGCTTTACTGCTAGTACTCAAACTCGGTTTGAACATAGTTTTATGGTTTTGAACTACATATGGTTTATTTTCAGCCGTGTTTTCAAGGTGTTAATATTGAGCATTAATTCCGCCTCGCCGTCCAGATTACAGTAAAGGATACGAGAGGTAGAATTTAGTTTGTTGTTATTCTTGTCAACAACATAAACACAGCAGCAGCTAAGTCACACAGCCCTGTGAAGGGGTGGAACAGGGGTGGTACGTTTTGATAGCCAGCCATGTATCTACTAAGCACATTATCTCATGAATGAAGGTTAAATTATAACATTGCAGCAATCCTTGCCCGCTAAACAGCCATATCCATAAGAATGTATTCATTAATAAGCATGAAACCGCAGCCGTTCTTGCCGCTAATGGGTTTTGATACAGTACATAGGTGGCTAGCTGCTAGCAACAACACAAAGTGACATTCGGTTAAACAAGAAAGAAGAAGAAAGAAGTTAAACAAAGACATTCTATCTTTGTTATTATCACAGACATCAACTTAAATGTTTTGCATCATATGTCTGATCACTGATCCAGATAAAAGCATAATTTCCCGCGGTGCCAAAAACGTTTCCAGCAGGGGATAGAATTTGGGTATGACACCCGTGACTGTGTCTTTATCAACGAGCAATGTTTAGGTTAAGTAAATCAAAACAACATTATTTAAGCAGCCTATTTCTAATCCGTTTACTGTTACTGAACAATAGCCTATATTAATCTAATGTAGTTATTGATGTGCAGTGCATCACTCTTGATAATATGCCTGTCTTGCAGACTCGATTTGTGTTTATGATACGGTAGCTTACCCCAGTTACTGTATCAAAAACTAGATTTATAGATTTGGTTGAACGTTGTTGAACATTAATCTTGTACTTACGGTTTGTACACTGGTGATCAACATCAGTTCCTTAGCTTGTATATTTTGCCGAATACTACGTAGGTGGACATATCCTCATAGAGGCGTTGCCAAACAAACTTTCTATAGTAATCTACATAACATAATGTACACACTTGTTACTTATACGCCTGCTTCTCCGCCTCTTTTTCTTTTATGGTAAATACAGATCAGGGAGCTAACAGTCTTTTTGACCCCTCTAGGCTTCCTGGCTCACAGTATGAGAACCATCGTGTTAGCTGATGTGTTAGGTTTGTATCTCTGTTTCTATATGTCACATGCACACACAGGCACACACAGGCACACACAGGCACACACACGCACACACATATCCGCTCCAGTTTTCAACAAGCTAAAAGGACAGGATAAGTGACTGAATTAGAGTTCCTAGTTGCTGCCAGTCAGTAATTTGCGTCACAGATGGTAAAAACGCCAGATAACCCCAATTTTGTTGATTTTTGTCTCAAGTGGGAAATGCAAGCTGTAATTTCATAATGCAGAGGTGACAAGGGGGAAATTGCCTTCACAATATGTTCTCTTGGTCTTGAAATATATCTGTATGCATTTCGCATGTGGGGCATAGGGTGGGACACACGCACGCACACACGCACACTCACATGCACACACAATATAGGGACCACAATACTGTACATGGCTGGATAATGGAATTGTCTTCAGTTGTTGCAGAAAGAGGAGATCATTTTCAGAAGGCTTCCTGTTTGCCTTTCAAAATGTAATTACCTTACATGTTAACATTTTAAATAAGTATAGAGAAACAACATTCTCCAGCTTTGATGATGATGATAATAATAATCATTATTATATTTATTATTATTGTCCACAAATGTGGACTTAGGTTTCATGGGTTAACTCAAGACATCACAGTAAATGCACAAATCCGTAATAAAAGAAGAAAACATTTGGAAAATTTTTAATTTAATCAATTACAATAGGGTTCTGCAGCTTAGCTGTTTTTATTCCCAATAAATAACACAAACAAGCCGAAATGCATAATCGCTTTGTGTGTGTGTAGGTGTGTGTGCGTGTGTGTGTGTGTGTGTGTGTGCGTGTGTACGTGTGCAACATGTTCTAGTTGCAGGTCAAATGTAACAGTGGCCAACATGGTTCCAATGAGAGTGATATTTTCCGAATTTAACTAAGTTATTGCATTCAATATGAAATACTATTTGTAGATGTCCTTGGTTACTGTAGCAGCACTATAGCATCTTTCCGAGGGCAGCTTTGTAACTCTTTGAAAAGGGGATCAGACACAATTTGACAGGTTTTCTGTTTCGCCTGCATTTAATATACACTATACTGCTTTCTGCTCTTTCACAATACTTTTACCGCCCATATAAATCGGGACACTGTCTGGACAGTGTTTTTATTCTTAACCTTAAAGTGCCCATACCATTTGGGGACTAATTAATTCATTAATTCATTAATTTCGATTACTATAAAAAGGCAGTAAAATAGGATTAAATATAGACTTTTGAATAAAATTAAATTGTCTTTTAAAAGATGTGTTCAATTTTGATGAATTATGAAGCCAAAAGTGGGATAGGAAGATATGAGCATTTTTGAGCAGGGGATGCCAATGCATTATATATATGGAATAAATGGAAATGAGAGTGAATATTAATAAAGAACAAAATGGAAAGACAAGCAGGGAAATATGGAAAGAGACAGGTGACTGCTTCAGACTTTTGGTCCACACTGTGCTGTACAATATATTGTATATGACATGAAGCATTATCAGCAACCTTTAACATAATATGGGAAATTGTACTTGAATGCTGGAAGGTGTTTGTTTCATTGTTTTGACCATCAATGCCTCTTCTTCTCTTTAAACCTGTTATTCTGCTCTATATCTTCAATGTTCCCCTCTCTATTGTTATATTTGTAGGTTATTTGCAGTGGAATAGCCTCCTATCATTGTATTGCAGAAGACAGTTGGAACAAATGGGAAAATTGCGCTTGGTTTAGGAAGTCAATGGGAAGACACAAAGGGAACTCAAACGGATAAAAAAGCAAAACACGTTGTGCCTTGGCCTTTTCTTATCCATCGGGTATCAGCACTAATCTGCTATGACATATTGTTTTCCCTAGTCCTTTCTCTTCATCAACCTTGTGTTTCTGTGGGACATGCCCTGGCATAAGTCATTAACTAGGGCCAGACAGCTGAAATAAACTGCAGGCCTCCATGCTGAAAGTGTGTTGGCCAGTGATACCAAAAGGCAGGGGCGTAGGTTTGGATTGAACATTGGTAGGGATAACTTTCAGCGTTTAGCCTAGAATGTCTGGGTCTGTTAAAATCTCAGCTTTCATAACAATTCAGCAGTATCAATCTCTTATTGGGACACTTTTCACATTTCCGTGTTTGTCGCACTGGAAATTATCATAAAGGGCAGAATCTACAGCTTCTGTGGGCGGCAAGACGTAAATGCACGGTGATTATAATGTCTTTTTTTCTTTTATAAAAGGCCACACCTTGCTTAGAGATTAGAGGTGATGAGGGTCCTACATAAAGTACAACAGGCAGGCAGCACCTTTGTTTGTGAACAACGCAATATACATTTTTCCTTTTCCTAATTGATTAAACTTCAAACAAAAAAGTAGCTCTAATTATAAATGATTGTTCATTAACTGCTACTGCAATTTTACTCCTAACCCCCATGCGTATGCCTGGTCTGGTCTAGTCATGCGTATGCCTGGTCTGGTCTAGTCATAATGACCTGTAATAATGGCGTCCGCGTCAGCAAATGTAGTCGCTAAAAATGGTCAGTAGCTACTTAGAGTTTATGGCCAACCTACCTACCTGAAAGAGGACTCTTCTGAAGTGGTGTGCAGGATTCATATGCTCATATAATTTGCTCAAAAGATGGACAGACGACGATTGTCGTCCGCTAGCGAACAAGCAGCCAGCAGGCAAACCGCTTTCTGCCAATAGAAACCATTTAAAAAAGACGCGTCTCGGTGCATATAGAGCGTCCTGTGTGACCGGGGCCTAAGAAAAGTAAACTGGTACAGTGGAAAATGGTGCACACTGTTCCTGCATCTGCAAAGCTGTTTATTGAGAGAGACTGACATTAGCTTGAGAAAATAACAGGAAGTAAAGACGCACTTTGGATAAAGGCACTGAAAAGATTGCTTGAAGCATGCCTTTTTACAAACTGCAAAAAGACATTTATAGAAAATTGTCTTTTTTTTAATGTATTTCCTGAAACTAATTGTTTGGCCATTTGGTTTTCAGATTGTATACTAAAGTAAAAAGAGAAACCAACTTTTTTTAGGGTTTCTAATTTAATTTGAATGAATAAATTAATAGCAGAACAACCAAAACAGACTGTTTACAGTTGAAACTGTTCAAAGGTACTGTAAGTCTTTCACCAGCCAGTGAAAGCCCAAATGCATAATCACTTTGTGCGTGTAGGTGTGTGTGAGTGTGTGTGTGTGTGTGTGTGCGTGCGTGTGTGTGTGTGCGTGTGCAACGTACAGTTGTAGGTCAAACTACTGGCATAGATGATGGATAACCTCTGGGTGTTAAGATATGCATGTAAGGTATATTAGTACTGGAGTGATACATACATATGTTTGGTGTCCAGTAGCTACATACAATATCTCTCTCTCTCGCTTGCTCGCTCTCTCTCTCTCTCTCTCTCTCTCTCTCTCTCTCTCTCTCTCTCTCTCTCTCACTCTCTGTG
>JAODUK010036467.1:0-21585 GCA_027564635.1 Typhlichthys eigenmanni | reverse complement strand
TCTCAAGTTTGAACCAGGCATACTCAGGCTATGCTCATGTTATTAGTTCACATCTAACCATGGACGAGTCACAATGTTGGTTATTCTTTTTTTATTGTAACGAATCTGGAAAATTAAAAACTTAAATGAAAAAGGTTAACAGTCATGATATTATGTTTTTTTGTCTTTCTAGCTTCATAAATTATGCTTTATTTCAATCCTTGTTGATAGTTGCTTGGTTGCTATGGACACACAAAAGGGGTAGTAGCAAGCTGATAGCCCTAGGTTTTAAAATAAAAGTCTACTCAATCACTGCTGCAGTGGTAAAACCACCAATCCTTTTTGTAATTGAGCTCTTGTCTTAATTTTAAGTATAAAGCCCCTATAAACACAATCTATTTTGAGCATTGTGTATGTCAGTGTTATACACACCTTATCATAACACACAAACCAATTCACCTCTAAGGTGAAAAAGCTTTTAGCTTTGGGTACTGATAATGATCAGTGTGCGTGTGTGTGTGTGTGTGTGTGTGTGTGCGTGTGTGTGTGTGTGAACGCTAAAGGCTACGTGATAGACCACAGGTCCCTAATCACATCAGCGGAGCATCTGGCCTAGCTCCATATCCCAGCTGCTCTTTCTCCATCTGAAATCTCCAGTCTCTTTGTTGTCTTGTCAGCCTGCACCCGATAAAGAGATATATGGCTCCTGCCTTGTTGCTCATTTATTGAACTAGGCAATTCAGATTCAATAAACCAGGAGTAGGCCTCAATTTAATTAAAAATCAAATCAAATCAGTTTTTTAATGAAAATAGAGTACTTGTAACTCCACTTACTACCAGTAGATGTCGCTGCATTGCAAGCCAAGCAAGCAGCGAGGCTCCATGTCTAGAATCAAAACGCCGCATATTTGGTAGATCCATACATTCCATCCCTAATATGCATTAAAAGTGAGAAGCAGGGGCTTTTTCTGCACCCAGGGCCTCTGTAACGAAGACTACTGTATACGTGCCCAGTGACAAAATCATTAAAACAGCCAGCCGCCTTGTATCTACGGTCAAAACTCAAAGCAGCTCTAATCTCGGCGCCAGAGTTGTTAATGTTACTCAATGACTCCGACAGGGTGCTACTAATCACTGTTTTGGTGGAACAACCATTCCCGTTTTTCCATGGCAATCAAGCCACTTAGAGGCCCCTGTGCAATGGAGAGCTAACCATGATGAGATTACAGCCTGGGTCCTGGGTCAAGCTCAATCAAGAACCAGCTTTTTCTAATGTTTTATAGATATAATGCTGAAGCCTGTTTGCATGTTCAATGTTTTTTTTTTTTTTTTTTTTTCTGGATTTTGGCTCATGCACTCTATTCAACAAGATGCGTCTTCATAATTAAGATGAGATTCAACTACATATCCTCTTCTTCAAGTGATTGAGTACTATATTTGTAAAACTATCATTCAATGTACTCAAGGAATTACAGTTGAATAATGTCTTGTCAGGCCTTATCTGATTTTCTAAATCTCCTGTCATTTCTAAACCAGGGTGCACCCACCCTGTGTGTTACAATAATATGTTAAATGTATCCGTCACATAAAGCGAAAAGCGATGCAGTTGTTTTCGTTTAGCTGAACCTCAAAACGTATGCCTCCCCCAGCTCACTGAGTCCTTGAGGGAAGGCCTAATTGAACATGACCAATGAGATTACAAATATCACGCATCTTCCCTTCTTATGCAACCTTCCCTTTATTGCAAAGCTGTGCTGTAAGGCTATGTGATTCGCCCTGCGCTGCCACGTCCAGACAACACGGAATGAATAATACAGTGAGGCTTGTGTTCTGACTGCACACGCAGGGTCAATGTCACGACCTTCCTCGCGCAGCAGGCTCCCTCTCTGCCATTCAAATCAAGTCTTGGGGTTTAGAGGACTCACAGGACACACACCACGGACGTCCCGTTGAACTGAACTTGACATGTAAGTGCCTGGCCCGTTACAGCCTGTTAAATGCTCTCCAGTTCAGTTCTCCCTGTGCTTACCTCTACCCCCCCCCCCCATACCCACCCCTCCTCCCCGCGCCAACTTGGCCTGGACCATAGAGTGGCAACCCAAACTCAAGGGGGGAGCCCTTGGGTTGCGGCGGCTTTGCTTTGCTCTTTGCTTGGCTGTGCATGTGCTTTCAATTACAGACAAAGGGAAGGCAGTCCTGTCCATGTGGTTCAATTTAGAGCAGGTGAAACAATGTAGGAAAATAGATCCGTCATCCGTCGCATTCCAGAGACCAGTGAGGAACGTCCGCTAAATCACACCAAAAAAGTTAATCCCGAGAGGGCGGAATGGGAGGGGAGGGAACGTCAAGGCGGTTGAGGGTCCGGTCGGCATCTTTTACAAAGGCCTGCCTTCCACCCCCGTGCAGTGCTTCAAAGCTCCGCAGGAACCTAATAGAAACACACACACACACGCACACGCACACGCACACGCACGCACACAAACACACACACACACACCAACTCCCTCTCTCTCTGAAGTCATGTTGTGGTTCTGGCTATAGTTCCACTGCCCTTTCCCTCTCCAAGCCCCTATCTCTAAGGTCACCAGGTGTTGCTCATCTGAACATCTGAGGAAATATTTAATTTGATTTGAGGGCAGGCAAACTTGTGGATCTGGTATGAGAATGTTGTTTGCAGTATATATGCAGAGCAGCGGTATCCAAGGCTCGGCCATTGATTTTATCAGACGACTAGCCCACCCGACCGACTCCATCTGTCCTTCATGGGAGCTCTTGGTTGGGGCCTGCATGGTTCTCTTTGCAACATGTGGTTATAGTCAGTTCATGTGGCCACTCTACTCTGTAGGAAAGAATGTAGGTTAATATAGCAAGCGGGATCTGGACATCTCACTCTCATTTGCCTTTTATAGCCCAGAGGAGCGGAGGCATGGCGTGAGTTCCATACTGTAAATCACTGGATGTTTTGATGTCTCGCTGCTTTACAGCGGGAACTGTATAGGCCTCAACGAGACCTTGAACCATACAGCAGCACCCTGCAGTAAAGCTCTCACGTGTGGAATGAAACACAGTAAAGATGAAAAATGCCAAATGCCCACTGAGTATCAACTTGACTGCATGCTAAGGAGAATGGTATTACTTTATTTTACAGCCCGCAAATTACAGGGTAATTCCTTTGTCATTGAGGGATAATGCTCTACTATGTGTACTTTCAGGGTAATTACAAGGAACACATCAGCTTTTCCCTTGTAGTTCCAAGAAAATAAATGTTGTATTCCAAAGAAATCAAAGTTAGTCCTTTACAAGTAGAAATTAAATGAAATCCAATTATGTAATAATGTCAACAAAAATAGTCACATTAAAAAAGGTCACCAAATATATTCCTTTTTTGGGGGGTTATTAAATTATTAAGCATAATAGAGGAGAACATAAATGACAATAAAATAAACTGAACATGATTACTAAGAAGGTTTGTGGCAATGCAATGAGGTTAGGTCAATGGCGATGGTGGGGAATATTGGTGTTTGTCTGTAGACCAGGCACCTGTTGACTGTGCAGTAAGGACAGCTGATTGTCCAGAATCCCCCTGAGATACTTGCTTACAGTATCACCTGTGGTGGTGGACAGGCTCATGTGAGGGCAGTTTTTCCCCGGTAGGCACTTGCTGTCATCAAGTATACCTGTCCAGAGCAAGACTGCAGCATCTAGCTACAATATTAAAGGTATAGTCAGTCATTTCTAGAGACAGATTAAAACAATAGAAACAAAATCACCTCAATGTCTCAACGCCATAGGGTGCTCCCTCAGAAGCTCCGCCCCGCACATTGGACAAATGTTGCCATGGATAGGATATTGTTGTGTGCGGTCTGCACCACTTTGTTTGTGTTACCATTTACAGAGAAGAGCTGTGTAGAAGCAGCAGATAGCTTTACAGCTAGCATATGAAACGAGCAGTTAGTGGACTGTGAGCAGATATTCGTTGTATTTGACAAAAAGCATATTAGCTTACAACTGTTGAGCTTCAACGTAACTGTACAGTACATAATAAGTCACATCTATTTATATTCCTGTATTTAAGATGCCTTGCAGAGTAGAGCGAACAACATCTATCCTTAGCATGCTGGGTTGCCTCCAGAAGTTGTAACCATTTATGTGGACGCTGCTCATGGAGCTTTGATGGTATGGTCGGAAAATACCTTAGACTTGAATGTTTTTTCATGAGAGTTGAGGCTGTTTTGTATGAGGATTCAATGCAGTGTTGATTGATGTCTAACAACTGACACTGAGATCTGAGGATGTTCTAAAATGTACACCGTACGAACAATACGCGTCTAATAATGTGTATTGCATGTGTCTTCCTGGCTATAAATATCAGGTAATGACATCACACATACAAATGAGCTGCTTTCCTCTGTGTTTATATGTGACTTCAAATCAAGCTCATTAACATTAACTGATTGCTCAGGGAACATTTTTAATTGTTTTTTAACTGCCATCAGTGGGAGATGTAGGTTTTTGGGGTAGTAGCTGCAGTATACATTGCACATACTAGCCAGGGAACAAAGCCTTGTCAGAACTGTTTAACAGTTAAAGTCTGACACACTTGTAGCTTTATTGTACTGCGTTGTCAGACATTGTTGTTGTTGGTAGCTGATCATTTACTGCTGTTGGGACTGTTTGCAGGCCATTATCAAATAATGTACAACCAAAAAGGAATAAGCTAATGTGTTACTTTTAATTAACCTGAAAGTACAGTTATCCATGATTGTTGCTTGGTTTTTCTTAGTAATAACAAAGGAATTACTCTGTCATTTGCAGACTGTAAAATAAAGCGTTACCAGGAGAACTTGGGCCAGTCATTACCGCACCACTAACACTGTTTGAGGGGGCTAACCTTTTCCGTATGCTACCCTCAGTACCCCCATCCTGAAACAGAAAGGTATATAGTCACTCTGGGCGACTCCTGCCAAAAGCAACCCCATCACATTCTTTAAAACACTAGCAGCTAGTTTCCATGCATCTCTCAAGGCAAGTACAGCCATTCCCTTCATCTTATGTAGTCCAGCAAATATATAAATAAAGTCTAAAATCTAATTCATATTTTCATTTTCAGCTAATGAGTTTTGTTAATAATAAAGGCTAATATTTTGTTGGATTGTGTTTTACTTGCTGTAGAAAAAGTTTATTTCTGTTCTTTCAATTATTTTTAATATTGTTTATTTTTAATATTGGCAGCAGAATATCAGAAACATAATCTGAAAAGTAGTTTACAAGATCATGAATCTTTCTTTGAATGCTTTGAGGTGATGCACACGCACGCACACACACACATACACACACACACACGCACACACACACACACACACACACACACACACTGTAATTAATGTCTCATCAGTGTATGTCTTGTCTTGTCTTCTGCACGCAGGATTAGAAGCTGAACGCACATGTGGGTCCCCCCTACATGGACGCTATACAGTACGAAGCTCTCGATCACTCCGCCGTGGCAGAGAGACAACACACAGCTGGTCCTTCAGCACAGGAAGTCCTTAGACCTTCTAAATGGTCTCTAATCAGGAAAATCACTTTCCTCTCCACATGCATTGCTGTTGCCCGGCAAAACTGCTCAAGAGAGCACCATTAAGGAGCTAATTAAGTGCACACTAAATTCTAATAGCGGACAACCCATAATCAGAGCAAAGCCTCTGGGTTCAGTTCCCTCTCGCTGAACAATGAACCCCGTGCTAAATCACCTTGCAGCTGCACCCCTCTCCTCTGCCCTCTCTCTGGGACACGGCTATAGATGAGATCGAGGCCAGTGGCTGGAGGTTGGGGTTACAGATGGAGTAAACCCCGAAGCCTTTGAAGTCTGAGATGTTATGTTTGGCACAGGAAAGTAGAGTCTCCTGTGGAGGTGTTTACAGTTTGGGCTGAGGGACCCCAATAGTGTTTTAGATTAGGCTTCTAATTCCTCTAATGAAGGCCAACATCAGTGGTGTGTAAACTGTCAGGCGTGTAATGGCCACGTGGGCTTGTCCTTTCACCATGTTGCACACTGCAACAGCCAATCAACACAAGCTCCTGTGTGCTTGTTGCAGACATTTGTTTGTGCGTATGTGCGAAAGACTGTGTGTGTAACGTGTGTATATATGCGTGCGTGAATGCATGCATATGTGCACTCGCTTGCCAAATAACTTCTTTAATTGTTTTTTCATGGAAAGAAGAAGCCGGATATTTTTCAGACAGGCATTGATATGATGTTATTATTCCGAGGAGAAAACCAATTAGCCCTTTCAAATGTTCAAGATGGCTTCCTCAGTGCTCACTTTTGATTTCCTGAAAGCAGCCTTGATGTGTGATTAGCCGCTATCACGTGCACATGGGGGATGATTAGCCAAAACCAGCAGCTAGCTACATGTTAACCCAATGTTCTAATCTCAATCAGCGTTTGTCTGATTGGTCTTTAGGAATTGTGGGTAAAATGTTTCCGATGTTTGGCCAGATAAACCCACAAATGGAAAGCAGATCTTAAGATTGATTGCATGCCTTTTTTTTCTAACTACTGTAGTAATTGCTTTTAAACAGTACTTCACAATAACTCTTATTCAAACTAAATAAACATGAGGAATGATAAATGTGCAACAGTGTATTTCAAATTGTATAAGGAAATATTCCCTAAGAATTGTCCCCTAAGGTATAAACTAAATAAATACAGCTAAAAAAGGCCATGCAGTGTTGCAAAGTGTTTTGTAAACATGCCTCCATGCTGTAGCTAACTGTATGCTGGCAAGTTAAGGAAGTGGAATGCAGACTTCCTGTACACAAATACTCGCGCACACACTCACATTGAGACGGTAAGACCTTTCTCTCTAATTATGCTATTCTAAGAGCCATAATGATCACTCTTTCTGTTTAACTCTTGCTCCATAAAACAAGCATCCACTGCAGGGCTATATAACATATCCACCATCAGCCAACCAGCAAAGAATGCAAGTCGCCCATACAGGCCTTTGCCCAAAACCGCTACTATCCTTACCACATCCTCTCACCTTTTACCGCCCTTTTACCGTATATTCCCTCACAAGGAACCAATGGTCTCATACAGCCACTGCCTGATAACCCACCAGACTGCTTGCTGTCGCAGTAAAAAGTGAGAAAAATAATGTATCGCTGACAGATTCCCTGCCCTGGCTTTGTTTGGGGACAAAAGCTTTTTCCCCACAATGTGTGCGGTTTACTGTAAGAACGATACCAGTCTGGTGTGTGGGTGCGCCAGTGTATGCGTAGCTAACAGGAACACTGTGCACCCAGTTTAATGTCATCTAAAAATGTCCCGACTCCCCTCCCTCTCCCTCTGTTTGTTTGTGTCTAGTACCTCTCTCTTACATGTAACTCAAGCTGATGTGATTCACACATACAGTACGCAGCGTGAAAGGTCTCCTCCTTGGTGTGGAGTCCAGCTTTTTGGAGCTGCTTTTGAAGCCTAAAGAGCACGGCCACTAGGGTTGTGTATCTGTAACCCAGCGCTGCATAAGCTCACATCACCTCATAGAACATAGGCCTCCCAATGCACCACTCTCTACAGTCTGTAGTCACCAGACATACTGTCAGTTGACAGTTTGAATGCTGCCGCATGGGCAGGCAGGCAGGCATTATCTCTCTTTCTGACTCTGTATCTCTGTATCTCTCTCTCTCTCTCTCTCTCTCTCTCTCTCTCTCTCTCTCTCTCTCTCTCTCTCTCTCTCTCTCTCTCTCTCTATTTCTCACACACACAACCGTACGTATTGGCGTGCATAGTCTGGCTATGTGTCCAATTCAGGAAGGAACACGTTTAAAAATAGCATGCCAAGTATCTCATAATGACATCTTTGGTATGCCAGTGGCGCTGCTCGCTTCACTGAACACCTGACATCACCACAAGGGGAAGTTTGTAGGGCATGTAGCTAACTGCTAGTCCCAGAGTCCCGTTTGTTGCTGGCAGAAAGTGCAGGGTCCGTTTTCAGCAGACCATTCTTGTTCACCGTAGCATGCGATGAGCCAGGACGGGCGCGCCACACCCTGCTGAGAAGAGGCCAGGCAGAGACAACAGCCACATGTCCACACACTACCTACAGACTATGACAGCAGATGCCTGCCTCCGTCTCAGATTAGCTTTGGCCCATAAATTGCACACGGGTGGCTAATATCCACACCATGTGTCTTTAGGCCCACGGTGTTCCTCAGATTCTCTTTTCATTCAATAACCCATCACAAATCTACTGCACCAAAACCTCATGGGTGGAGCGTAAACCTATACCACTTCTAAGGTTCAGGCTACAAATACATGCTTTGAATGTTACATCTCTTTTGTTTTATGCTGGAGTGCTGAAGTGCTGGAGCTTTTATTTTTTTTATTTTTCCCACAAATCATCGGAGAAGTACAGAATGGAAATGTATATCGATTGGAGAAGTATTCAGTTTACTGTTGATCTAACTAGAACGGAAGGTCAATATCTGCCTGATGAGCCGTGTAGCTGCTGCTTGAGTTTATTGCCTGGGCAACCTCTGAGGGGGCCGACTGGGCCTTCCAATTATGGATCAATCCAAGCATTAGTGTGTGAGCGTATACTACATGCGTGCAAGCATATGTGTTTTCCCCCAGTGTAATAGCTGTGTGTGTGTCTGTGTGTGTACTGTACCTAAGGGTGTACCCTGTCATTACCACCCTTGACTGCCTCTGGAGTTGCACCTGCACAACTGCCCCAGACCTGCTTAACTTCGACACTGATTTAAAAGCCCCCGGTTCGCTCCCAGGTACAAGCTGTGATCACTCGTTTCATGTTTTATAATGTTTTTACACATGAATCAGGCAGAAAGAATGCTTTGCCCTGGACAGAAAGTTCTTCTGGAACATGACAACATAATACAATGTGGTGACAATGTGGTGCGTGTAATGGCTGATAACCATCATCACTCCTAATCTCCACCTACTGTATGTGACAGCTGTCCCAGACGATGAACAATTGCATGTTAACATTTGTTCAATGCTAGCGGGCTGTTAGAGTACATGACCACATTTTGACTTTACATACGTAGCCAACAGGAAGTGCTATACAGCACTATTGTTAAAACCCTTAATTTAGTTATCTTATTTAAGTTATCTTATTTTAGTTTAAATTATCTTAATCTACGCTACAGAAAGCCGGCTATACCGTTTTCAAACACATTTGACCTATTCACAACAGAGTTCAGTTTATGTTTAGTGTGCTACTGCTGTTGCATTTTGACAGAATACATGCTAAATGGATGGCATTTAGCGCCTTTCTTACCTTCTGGCCACTCAAAGCGCTGTACAGTATTGTCTCACCTTCACCCATTCACACACACATTCACACAGCGATGGTGATGGCTTCCATGCAATGTGCCACCTGACCGGAAGCAGTTAGCTGTCTTGCTCAAGGACACCTCGACACTCTGTAAGGGGTTTGAACCAATGTCTATTGGATCAGCTGTCGCACCGCTGCGCCACTGTAGCCCAAATACAAAAACGCTAAAAAACAATAGTGTCTTGCTACATTATTCTGGCCACTGGGAGGCAGGGTGGTTATTGTGGGTCTCCAGACCACTCAAACATAACATTTGGACTACAGGGGGTCTTGTCATGTGCTTCAGCCATGTGCTTTAAAGTTGAATTGAAGCGCAATGCTGTAGATAGATAGATATACTGTAGATATATACTGTATTGTCCTCTTGAGGAAATTTGTTTTGGGTTGTACAAGCCAGATACAGTTAGACACAACAGTATGCAAAATATTACATAAATAAATAGATACTAAAATACATAAGAAAACATAATAAACAGAGTAAACACATCTGAACCATCGATCAGCATAGTTCCATCCTTCCTCCAACAACTTTTCTTTCGGTTTAAGATTCAGTTATAAACTCTTATTTAAAATTGGAATTGATACAGGCACAAAGGAGTTCTTGAACCTATTCAATTTATATCTTTTAAGTCTGTAACGTCTCCCTGATGGCAACAACTCATATTGAGAGTGTAAAATATGTGAAGGAACATCTAAAATTCTCATGACCTGAGTGAGAACACACTGTTCAAAAGTAGCTTGGGGATGAATCCCTTTCAGACCTATGATTTTCATAGCATTTTGAACCAGGCGAGATAGTTTTGATTTCAATGACACAGAAAGGTTTCCATACCTAACTATACTCTCAAAAACCACCTGGTAAAACAGAAACATTATTTTTTTATGAACACCATACAGACGCAATCTACGTAGAAGCTTGTAAGTATGTATTTCTGTCTAAACATTTATTTTATGTCAATTAGAGGCAAAACACTAGTTTTTCTCAGCTATTATGCATGTTTATGATACATATGGAAATTTGGACTAAGTGTACAACCACTTTCAAGAACAATCATAACCAGTGTGATTCCTTTTTTGAAAAAATGCATACAGCAACCCATGTTCTCCCTTTCTAACCAAAGTGAACATTGTCATATCTATAATTAAAATCAGGGTCATGAACCCAGCTCAGATAACATGCATGGATCCACAATGGGTCTTGGGTCTTTGATACAACAGAAGTTAGGTAATGTTCACTTTACTTTTTATTAAATGTGTGTTTATGACAAATGGACACATTTTTGAGGAGGTGCAATATATTGCAAACACAAACAAACCAGGTGTCTGCGGAAGAATATTTAGATTTGAATTGTACAATGAATTGTCTTTCTAGACCATTCTGGCATTTTACCTCTTGACTAATCTATACTGCCTGGAGCCCATATCAGTTAACACAAGTCAGTTCACATAAGTCACATAGACAATGCACTCCTGTCTGCCATTGACAATTAGAGAGAAATAAGTGCATAGGAGCTGTTTCTGACACTGTGGTGAGAAAGGTGAAAGGTCAGCACAAGAACAGACCTTGGTTTGTAACAAAGCAGGGTGGAGGCTGTTCTTTAAAAAGGTTGCGTTAACATAATCCAGTACATCCTTCTCCAAGAGTATCTTGCTTTGCCTCAAGGTTATAGTTTGAGAAGGCAACACATATTTCTCCCTGTTCTCTGTCTCTGTCGGAGGGGCAAGCAGAACACGGAAATAAAAACAGGAATTCTGGGGTTGGTTAAAGGAGGGGTGAGGGGCTTTTATTTGAATATTAGTTTCTCCAGAACTAGACTCTGAAAACATACCCCGACTCAGCCGCTACACAAAAGCATGTTACTTTACCTTCACTTCCTCCACCGGTCACCCCCCCCCCCCCCGCCCCTCTTGAGAGGAGAGTGTTGTTGATCCCAGTGTTGGACTCCAGGTGATTAATGTCCTCCTCTGTAAAGACAAAGGTAGTACATACCCTAGGAGGTGAAAGGCTGCTCTGTGAACATACACAGAGGTATGCAGCAGTACAGACCCTCTCCCCAACAGTGGCTTAATCCTGTTCTGCAAAAGAAAAGAAAAAGGTTCATATATCTTACAAGCGCCATCGTGAAAGTAGGTCAATAAAAGTTTGAACTGCAGCTCTCAGGCACTGCAGGAGAACTAACTGTTATGGGTAGCGGAGCGGATTGGGGACCATCTGGACCAACTAAATCTAGTCTAAAGGAACATTCTACTTCATGGACAACGTTCTCACTCCGCAGTGAGATGATTGATTACTTACATTTTTAACATGGCTAACCTAAAGTGGATAGTACATCTCTAACCCTGCCGCTATTGACCCAGTATTATGCATACAGTCTAGAATATTCCAGCCATGCAGTTCAACCAGGTCAGGCTAAACCACTACAGCCGATGACGGTGTTTCATCCCCTGTGGAAGGCCTTGAGTTTGGTCTTGTGTGGAGGGTGGAATACAGCTTTCTCTGTCTTCTGTCATGTGTCTCAATGTCCACAGATGCCTTAGAAGACAGGAATTTAAAGAAAGACGGAGGTTAGTATACAGTACAATAAGGAGAGCTTGAAGAAGAGTAAGCAGACTGTAGCAGCCTGCTGTCAGTAAAAAAATACACTCACTCCTAAGATATGGCTAGAGAGCCCAAGTCACCTATTGAAGGTGCAACCAACCCTGTCCTACCTTTGTGATTGAGATTCTGACTCCTGTGCTGTGGCAATGGTGAACAGATTACAAGAACTGGATTGATATATCTCTTGGCTATGAAGCAATAGTCTTTATATGACTCCTATCACATCCTTATTTGGCATACTTTATCAAGATCTGCACAGTGGATGTTTTAGTTAAAGCATTCTACAACCTTACTATTGTTTAATGCTATCTGTTGGTGCCCAGTTGGCATCTATTGCATGCTGACGTCCTTAGAACAGTTGGACTAGTGCCTTTCTGGTCCCTTCCCAAGTTTTCTTCCATGTTTTTTTCCTTAGTGTTTTTCCTCCTTGTCTGATGGTAGGATAAGGTGAAATGTGGGCATGTGCAGCCCTTTGAGTCTGTAACGTGATTAAGGACTATATAAATAAACTTGACGTGACTTCAACTTGATTAGTCAAGTCACGAGAAGAAATATGTTGCGAGCAGAACCAGCGCTCCACGTCAAATTGATCCACTCCAGACCAGTACCTGTCCCTACTACAGTCACAATGTGGAGACTACAGGTCTTTAGAACGTCTTGTTCAATTCTTGTGGAGGCTAAATCTGGAGCTGTTATTCTCCCCGGAATGTTATTCTCATTTCAGTTCTCGCAGAGGACATCTTTGTTATTTCACTCTCCAATGTGATTCATTCTCCTTAACGTGATGTTGTGGAGAGGATGATTGGATAAGAAGACATCTTAAGGAACGAGGAAAGAAGCACATAGTTCCCTTTTTTTTCTTCTTTCCTTAATCCTCCATCTGGGCCTCATTGCAATGAGACACACAAGTATCATCCCAGTTATGTAGCTCTGTTAAACTATCATAGACCTCCATGTAGACCAACTGTCTGGCAGACACACCTACTAACACCATCACCCATGGGGCCCACCATCAAACCATACTCTGTGTACCAGAGACTAACTGCTAAGTGTGGGCCAGGGAAATAACTCGAGGGATGTAAGTCACAGCTTGTGTATGGTCCTGTTTGGTTCCATGGGTGTGTGAAAGGTTAACAGCCAAGCATCCAAGGTCTAAAATATATATGGACTGGGGGGCGAAGCTTTGGGTTGTAGGTCAAGGGTGGATGTTTATGGGTCAGAGATAGTGTTTAGTATTTAATGTTCAATCATTTTCCTGCACTCCAGGGTGGGCTATTTCTCCACAGGCTTCAGGAAGATATCGAAGGGGTAGTTGTTTTCAGTTTGAAATAAGTTCTTCCTGAGAAGTGGTGGGTTTATTGTTCTAGTGAAAGTGGAGAGGATTGATGCTTATAGGT
Organism: Typhlichthys eigenmanni; assembly: GCA_027564635.1. Taxonomy (NCBI): domain Eukaryota; kingdom Metazoa; phylum Chordata; class Actinopteri; order Percopsiformes; family Amblyopsidae; genus Typhlichthys; species Typhlichthys eigenmanni. Next base: position 8,248 of record JAODUK010036467.1, on the reverse strand, counting down.
AGCAGGGGAGAGAGCCGTGTGCGGCCCGAATGTCTGGAATGCATTACATATCCATCTCACAGTCTAAAGAATATCTCACCTCACAACATTACACTCTCCATGTGGTCTGAGTGCTACAGTGGCTTCATGTTACCTAGATGGATCAAGGTATCGCACGCTAACAGGCCACAGAACAACAACCATCGTGTTCAGACTCTTTCAATGGTAGTACTGTGGTATACATTTTTGAAGTCCCCGGAATGCTGTTTGACTTAGCCTGCGGTTGTTTGAATACTAATATATGACAACAAACTGTTTTGTTATGCTTTTCCTTATTCACCTCTGTCAAGAATATCCATACCAGATCTTAATTATATTTTCCTTTATAAATAAAGTGAAATCTGCAATTTCAATCATTCTTATTTTGTCTATACTGAATATGGTTGTTTGTTGAAAGGTAGTTTGCAAAATCCTAAAGCATTGTGCTGTAGACCTTTCATACTGTATTGGCCAGTATATTTCCACATTGTAAACATGCATAATCCCATAGCAGAAGTAAAACAAGTAATTGAATCACTCTTAAATCCCTTAGTTAAGTATAATTCAACAAAAGCTGCACCACCATTCTGAAAGAGAAAGAAACAAACTTGGACGAAGCACGTCACACATGCACACACACCTAATGATCCTCCTATGATAATAACCATTTTTATGTTTTATGATAGTTATAATCTTGTCTCTCTAGCATTGTCTAAGCAGGATGCTGATAATCTTGACTTTTTACAAGTAAAAATCTAAAAAATAAAACATTATAAATAAAATAAATAAATAAATATGCAATAAATAAAAGCATTTATTGCAGTCATTGTGGTCGCTTTTTGTAGACTAAGAAGTCAGTACCACCCAACAACAGATGATGAAATGTACTTCAAAGATAAAAGCACATTTTTTTTAATGTATCTTCAATACATACTACACGTTTGAATACGGGTGCCAGCAGATTATGTGAGAGAGCGGTGCAAAGAACACAGCTGCATGCCATCTGTGATAGGCACCATGGCTAAGGGAAGATATTTTAGCACTACCTGGCCATCTCTCTTGGCATTTTTGAAATTCCTTTGTACGTGAGCACTTCATCTCCAGCCAGTAATATACTCTTGTCAGCCCTTTCTCCTCTCTTAACTGCCCCCTTAGCTACTCTCTTAGCTTTACATCAGCCTATTCCACGCTATCTAGGCTCTTTAACCATTCATCACACAACCTCAGATCTTGATATTCCAGTGTATGCGCAAACTAGCTAGTAGACTACACTTTGGCTGTTTGGCTATGTCCAGTTTAGGTATAAAACACTTTGCAACACTTCTAGTCCTAACAGTATCCTTACCGTCACAACATAACAGCTTTATCTCCATCTGTGAAATGTCTATGCTTGATTTTATCCATATAATGTACATGAATGCCTTCCCAGAGACTTGAGCAACGCAAGCACATGTCCTATGCGCGTTGATATAAGCTCCTAAATACAAGCTAAAGGTTACCAGCCCCTTTTGATTTATTATTACGGGACTGATGAAACGTGTGCGCGCGCACACACACACACACGCACGCTAACCACATTCCCAATACAGCTGCACAGACTGATGCAATGTACAAGTAGGGTCTCCAGTGAATTGGTCAATTGCTGGTAATTATGAGATCTATATTTTCCCCAAAGCACCGGCAATCTGGTTGGCATTAGGCTGTACTGGGGTACAGCCCCGTCCATGCACCGCACAGGCGGTCCACGCATCCGTAAATAAAAATGGCTACCGCGTCCACATGTTGCCCGGCGCTCTGCCGGGCTACGAGACAAGTCTCCTCTGTTGTCTCTTCAAACGTGGACCTGTGCTGTGGACGGCCTAAGTCGTGTTGTGAGGAGCATCCAGATGTCAGAGGAAGACAGATGTAGGTGGGGCCGCCGTTGACTATATGGGCATCAGGTTATTATTATTACAGCGCTCCTCTAATCCTACACTGCTGTGGAAATAGTTCCGTTATTGAAGTTGCTGGCTTCTTTTTATGGCTTCAGTGGATTCCCATGTCTTGGCCACAACAGATCGCTGTGTGAGTGGGGGGGGGGCAGACTAGACACAAACTTGAAAGGACAATGGACGCTCTGTATTCCCCCTCCCTCCCCGATAGCACTGTATATCTCATCAATCTGCTGACAGATTAGAATTAAGCACTACACTATTAATGAAATATGTAAAATGAGATATGTTACATTACACCTTAGAGCCTCGTTTATAAAGCTGACCCCCGATAAACCTGATGGTGTTGTGTCTACCGGGCCGAACATCTCTGCATTCTTCTCGTACGTGTCACGTTACTTGACCTCTCTCTCCGGGGAGTCCGTTGGGCTGCCTAACAGGCATTTAATTGCTTTTAATTGCTTCAGTGTTTGCGGCTCAATGAGCCACGACCTTTACTGTGCTCTGTGGTGCACCAACGGAAGGATCTGGAACTATGCAAGCCTTATTTACATTGCATACGTTGGTAACCAGCACAGCACACCGTGCATGGCCCTCTGTTTTAGAAATGTGTACGTCAGGGGCATTAAACGGTTCCTTCCTCAACAGGTGAGGTCGCATTCCAAAAACGCTAAAATGTTTTGGCTGTATGTTTTACAGTTTGAGTTGTCTATTTTTGTTTGATGTACTGGGGGTATTGCATGTGAACCCAGTTGTTGGAGGAGTGACTGGAAAATGATTCACTGCTGGCTTTCACCTGGCTATAGCAGATTAACATAATTTCTCTGGGTTTTGTGGTTAAAGTTATATGTAGCCATACAAAGAAGTAAGACAATATTGTAATCATTAGAGCGGTGTGATGTCATGTTCAAAATGAATTATCCCTTAAAGGATAAGGCAGTTCAGCAGTTGAGCAACAGGCTTTTGCTGTTTCTAATGTTTTCGAAGAATTCAAATGTCAGAGGGATTGAAATGTCCCCTGCAATGTTCTGAAAAGTTTGCACTTATTTTCACCATGTTGCTGTTTTTGGCCTGTGCATTTACCAGCATATTGGAAGGCTTTCTAAGCCCGATGTAGTGATGTCATACCAATGCGACATTCATGGCTGCCACCATAAACACGTGCCACGACAATGTGACAGCATGTTGGCACCGACACAGAAAGCACTGTATTCTGTGTCGTTCTCGTCAACGCTACATTGTGGAAACCCAATTTTGCCTTATTATATCAAATCAAGTTCAGTGCTGTGGCAAAGAAAACAATTAGGGAATATTACACACAGTTTCAACTGTAATCTTTTGGTTTTCGGGAAGAATTTGCCATTTTGGAGGAAAAACTGGGGCATAAAGTCAATGTGGGCCTGACCACAAAATGGGGCAAGCACTTTCCTCCAGCTTATCTTCCTGCAGTCACTGTCAGCAGCTCCCACAGCTAAGAGCAGCCGTATGCTGCCTAGGTTATCACTCAACACATCCATGCTCTCACGCATCCATCTTTAATTTGGCTTTATTGCCATCCTGGAATGCCTGGCATGGCCATTCACTTTACACACACACACACACACACGCATGCACACGCACGCACACACACACACACACACACGCACGCGCGGACACACACACTGCATAAGTACAGTCAGTTAAGATAAAGGAAAAGTAATTAAAGTGCATGTCAGCTCCAGAAATAAGCATACGACATGCACAGGCAGGAACGCACACACGCACACACACACATGCACGCACACAATGCGGCCTGTAAGCGCATGCCTGAGCTCCGTTCTCAGCTTTTCATCTTACCATAGGAGATGCTTGGCACGGGTACAGGCAGACGTGGTCAGGTAGGGTTTACTGAAGTGCCACCACGGCACCAGCTGCTAGATGCGTCCCAAGGCACTGCTGTCTTTCACAGGTGGTCCCTGGAGGCCAGGGAGCCAACACCTCAGACTGCCTCCGCCCAAATACCTCTGCTTTGTGCGTCTGAGTGGCACGGCGGAGGAGTCGCGTTGCCTGTTTGAAACATCCCATGCAGCGCCAGGCTCGATGAAAAGGCACATTCTTGTGGCTTCCACCTTTCTGTGGAGGCGTATGTGGATGTGGACTCACCGGGGGTTGAGCCCGATCCAGTTAGCGGACCCTGGGAAAGGGTATATCTGAGAGCCAGACACCCCCATGGGAGTGTGTAAATGAAGAAGCTATGCACACACCTGGGCTATATGCATGCCTATTCACACAAACACACGAACACACACACACAAATATACTCCCCTCCCCTCCCCCCACACGCACACACACACACACACACACACACACACACACACACACACAAATATACTCCCCCACACAAACACACACACACACACACACACATATACAGTGTATCAATTCACATCGGCAAAGAAAGGAACACTTGCGAATGCTCAGCTCCGTGATTTGCTTTGCTGGCATGAAATGATGGATGTTGTGCATGAAATGCTTGTGAACTCTGCCGTCCGCTATTCCCCCCACTTCGCAGTGGGAATAGGTGGAGGTCCTCTTACATTTGAGATGTCTCATGGGAATAATAAAACAGTCACTATTAAAGATGTATAGGATACAGTCTTAATGGTCAAATATAATGTAACTTTTGATTTCTGTTAGCTTTGGAATATGTATTTGCAAGACATAGTGAATTACAATAAATAGCATAACACTATACTATCTATACCCGTTGCATTTGCCGATAGGAGTGTCTGTGTACTGGTTAGCTATACGTTAAGAAAGGACTTTTGAAGCCCGGGGGGAGGAGCGGGTTAAGGGGGTGTTGTTTGTTTCCATGTGAAATGTAGGTTGTAAAGCCCTTTGAGACTGCAATGTGATTAAGGGCTATATAAATACAATTGACTTGACTAAAATTGACTTGAAGCAGATTCTGCTCTCTGCCTCACTACAACTGGCGAAGCTTTGCCGTGGAAAGGTTTGCAACTAAAGTGCAAAAGCTGGAAAACATTTTTAAAAAGATATCCTTAATATGCAATTTGCCAACGGTATATGTAGTTACAATAATAGAAAAGCTAAATGAATGTCATGTCAAACAAAGTGCTCACTGCTCAAGACTCTAAGGCAGGGCTTTTTTGTGCCAAGACCCACCTAGAGAGGACTAATCTATTTAAAGACCCACCAAACACCAAGTACTGGTAACATAATTTTCAAAACATATCCATTTTAGCTAATGCTGTGTGTGCGCAAAATATTTTTGAGCAGAGCGCTCCAGAATCTTTGGTGTGCACACGGCTAAATAGGATGTCATCTAATCAGGAGCAAGTTATTTTGCCACAACCTTACTCATGACCTATGAGTGGAATAACACGATAGTAATGCGTGAAGCCTTTCATTGATATTCTTCATTCATTCCATAGTTCAGTGACCCACCTGTGGGTCCCGACCCACAGTTTGAAAACCACTGCTCTAAGGTATTGGCCGCTGATTGGACAATGAATAAGTGCAGGAATAAGTGCAAATCACAGATATTTCGTGTCTTGTATATAGACCACATTAATTTGCTGACTTCACCTTTAAGAACAACATGCTGAGGATGCACAGCTGTAACTGATTTGGAATGGCTCAAATAACAGAAGGAACAGTATGAACGCAAAATGATAAGTGTCCTCCTTATGGAGTGTGTGCCTTGGCCCGAAGGCTATACGTTATTGTATAGTGTTCAGAGAAGCGTTGACGTTAATCTCCGTGATCTTATGCAGGATGGGATTCCTTGCCTCCTGACAGCACTATCAGAGAGGGAGATCGATCCTCGAGGAGCAGTTGGATGATATGCTCTGCAAAACAAAAATCCAGGGCTTTATGTTCCGTTACTTGGCGTGTACGCATGTTTGCACATGAGTGTGTGCGTGTGTGTGTGCGAGCAAGCGAAAATACAGATCAGATCGTCTGTACACAACAGCATATTTTCACTCGGCATGTGTTGTCTGCCTGTACGTGTAACGCCCTCACACATACATGTCCTCTGTCCTCACAGAACCTCTAGGGTGATACGTGCACGGCCTTCTCTTTGTCTGCTCTGTCTCTCTGAAAAGTGCCACATCAGTGGAAAGGCTAGCCTATCATTAGCAAACATGGCATGGGCAGGCTGTTTAACCATTAGCAACAAGAGGCCACAGAAGCAGGCACTGCCAATAGGAGCACTGCTTTGCCACAAGGGAAGGGAGAAGAGAGAGAGGCCTGTGCACGTGTCCTGTGTGTGTGTGTGTGTGTGTGTGTGTGTGTGTGTGCGTGCGTGTGCGTGTATGTGTGTGTGCACGTATGTGTGTGTGCGTGCTGGTGAAAGCGAACAACATTTCTCATAAAGAAATGGCTTGCTTTAAGAACATTATTTTAATGTATTCTCCTCAGCTACCCAAATTCCCACCCTCTCTTGATTCCTTCTTAAGCAAACCCACCACCCTTCACACACACACCCGCACACACACACACACACACATGCACACACACACGCACATTCACTATTTTGACTGACGGCCCGCTGGACCCCAGACTCTTATGGCAGACATTCAACTTGTTTCCCAAGGCTGCCGGCAGAGCGGCGAATGTGGACAAACGCACTTGTGACGCAGGAAAGCCATGAGAGCAGGGAGTCGGTGTCTCTCAATTACAGTGTTGGTCTGAAGGGAAGCCGCTGCAGCGAAACCACCTCATTACGTCGCGGTGACTGCATTTAACCGGTATTTCCCTCCTCACACGTCCAGGGAAGCCGCATCAGACATGGCGATTAGCTTTAGAGCAAATACGGCCATTTTAGGGCCTCAAATCAGCAGGCAGTAACAGCGTTTGCACAACAACATCTAACCCTGGAAACATTTGTGGGGCGTATGGCGTTTGGTGAACACTGAGTGCCAGTGCAACGGCTATGAGTTAGAGTTCACCTACAGTTACATTTGATCTAGTTTCATGGCTTTGAACATATTTACAAGTCAGATCCAACTCTTTAATTTTTTAGAAGCAGCAAGGAATGTTGTTTCTGACTAATCTTGAAAAGTATACCCAAAGGGAAACAAGTGAACCTAGCTATGGAAGCCAATTTCTCCTTGAAGATATTACAAATAATGGAAAAGACTGCTTTCCATTGCAAATATATGTCAATGTACACAAAAGTACCTTTACATATATTTGTCAAGATACCAGGTGAGGGGAGGAGCAGGTTAAGGGGGTGAAATGTAGGCTGTAAAGCCCTTAGACTATATAAATAAAATTGACTTGACTTGACTTGACTTGACTTGACGAAGCTATAGCTAACACGTCAGTACTCCAGTCTGGTAAACAAATGAGAGGCAAGTTTCTCTTTTCAATTCCCTCATCTAAGAACGGCTTGGCCAGTGCAATGGAATAACATGGCAGGAAAGCATGAAGGGCTGGATTCATTATTACAATATTGATGGCAAAGCAGGACACATTTGCTGCACACGTCATTTAGTTTTACTACTCTTTGTCTCGTAGGGTGTTGTAATGGACTTTACCCTTGTCTGGGTTTTTTTTTCCCATTTATTGAATGTCTAAAGTAAGTGGTAAGAACTTTATTTTGGGCAACGTGTGGTCTCTGCCAAGCCGTCACTGTTGCTGGGCAAATAATTCCTCTTCAATGTGTGCGTGTGTGTGTGAGTGAGTGTGTGTGTGTGTGTGTATATGTGTGTGAAACTGTTACAAGGAGAAACTAAAAAAAATGTGAGCGTTCGCAAGCACTTTCGTTCAAACTCAACCCGTACTAAATCTAATGCGTAATATTCAAATAAATACTTAAAAGCAGGGTCTGTCATTCTTGAAAACTAATTGAATTTCATTTCATTTTAAACTAAACCACATCACCACTCCCTTCAATGCCTCTTAGGGTGTGGGGCCTCAGGAGCTCCGTCCCACACATGCATTGCAAATCCTACACAGTAGGTTGTTGTTGTGAGCGGTGTTCCCCACTTTTTTGTGTTTCTATTTCCATGTATAGAACTACCGGATAATTATTTCAGCACGTACAAACTTGAAGACTGGTAATATAGCGGACCTCAAACAGATATTTGGTGAATTTGATAAAAAAGTGTATTAGCTTCATCCATCCATCCATCCATCCATCTTCTCCCGCTTATCCGGAGTCGGGTCGCGGGGGCAGCAGCTTCCGCAAGGGACCCCAAACTTCCCTTTCCGGAGCAACATCAGCCAGCTCTGACTGGGGGATCCCGAGACGTTCCCAGGCCAGTTTGGAGATATAATCTCTCCACCTG
>JAODUK010036466.1:24217-46010 GCA_027564635.1 Typhlichthys eigenmanni | reverse complement strand
ACCGCCATCCATACATAGTCCGGGACCATGTCAGCATCACCTCGTTACAACACTCCTCCACCGAGCAGGAGATGACCTTATATTATTACATTATTTGTATGTTCCTTGTCGTGTTCATAAATTGATGAATACGACAGGCATTAGCATTAGGGCTAGGTAATCAAGCTGAATCCAGCCATATTACAGTGAATTGGCATGTGATTGACAGCAACAATGTAAAAGCAAACTGTTATAACACATATACAACATATACAAATACAATCAAAAACCTACAGTATATGCTATGAGAGGCACTACACATGGAATATGGTAGATTGTTAAATATAAGTTTTAAAAAAACAGCTCTGTAGTTTACATGTCCATTCCATCCCTAACATATTTGCCGCCATGTAATTTTTTAAATTGAAATAGGGAAATAGTCTCCCAAAGAGACAAATATATGCTCTAGGTCATTCTACAATCAGTAACTTGTGAGATGGTTTCACTGTGGATGACACCCAGCCTGTTCCACCCACTACTCTAGGGTTAAACACTCTCTCTTCTGTCATCAGGCAGGGTTAGTCATTCTTGAAAACAATCAAATCCAAACAAACTCCTTCAGAAGCTCCACCTCCGCACATGGAAATGCATTGTGAAGTCTAGGGCATTGTTGTTGTTAGTGGTGTTTGCCACTTTGTTTATGTTCTTATTTACGGAGCCAGGGCTGTGACCTGTGTGGTAAACTAGTGGAATGCAGGGAGATATTTGGTGATTGGTCACAATTAGCTTACAATCGCAGAGTATACAGTACCATCACATATAAAAGGTAAGAAGGTACATTCCAGGCAAAGTGGGTCAATCTCAACTTCAGCAGTTAATTCTAGCATTGTTAAGCAAAACATGCTGACATTTCAGCCTGGCCTGACAAATACAAATTAAAACAAAACAAATTAAAGCATGACAAATAACCTCTCCGGTCTTCTTAACATTTAGTGCCAGGTTATTGGCATCTCATCATGCTACAACTCTCTGTATTTCTGCATAATACTTTGAGATTATGTAGTAGTTATTGGTACAATGACTTCTGCCCTCAGTGTAGAAAGTAAATGGTACTACAGTACTATATATAGTACTACAGTACAGTAGACAGCGCTGTTGGGGAACTTTCTGTGTACTGGGGTGCTGAAAGAGTACGATTAATGCTGACCTGTTGTTTATGGTTGGTCAAGAACGACTACATCTAAGAATTAGAGAGCGGACATTCATCTCGTCCAGCTTCCTAGCTAATATATGTGGCTCTACAGCACTAATACTGTGCTAAAATCTACAAATAAATGGCATACATAAGAAGCAACATCTAAGTGCTGTGACAACACCGTCTGTACATCCATTACACCTGTTAGCAAATGTCAAGCTTCAAACATGTTTGCATTGAATACAGTGGTGGTAACTCCACTTTACATACAGTATAAAATGCTGTTTGCTGTTATGTTAAAGATCAGATAACATTATGCAAACATGTATGTTCAAATAACAGGGGTGAGGAAGAGATACAGGCCGGACAAGGATCAATCTTGGATTGGCCTTTACTAGTTGAGCAAAGTGCAGGGTTGCAAACTGCTATACTGTCCTTACAACTTTAGCTGTAATGATCTGTCTCATTGACAACAGGTAAAACAATGACAGCAGAGTTTACATCTATCCCAATGTTATTATTATACAGCCTACATCACAGTAGGCAGTATAATAATAATAATAATAATAATAATAATAATAATAATAATAACAACACTATTTATATAGCACCTTTCATACAAAGGTTGCAGCTCAAAGTGCTTTACAATTTAATAAATGTATGAATATTAAAAGATAACATGAAATAAAATCACCAATAAAATAATAGTACAAAAATATTTAGAACGAGAGTACATGATAAATACGGTAATGTAAAGTAAAAGTATTCCCCAGAGGTGGATTTTCATCATCTCTATACCTGGCATTGTCCCTATTCATTGAACAATAAAAAGGGTGTCAGCCAGAAGTATCACCTTAATGGTGTCATCCGTGTCTAACCGTTTTCTAAATTAGCGGTAACCTCATTTCATCTAGTCCCGTTTCAGGCTGGCATGGAAATAAATACATTTTTCTCATGCTGAAAGAAAATATTTCATTCATTCTTGTTGATATGGTAATGTGCATAAAATAATGCACATAAAATAAAAATATGTATAGTCACATTTATGTAAAATCCTGTAATATTTACCATCTCAGTCAACATGTTAATCTTGCTTTTGATGCTGTATTATTTATTATAATACTCTTCCCATTACAGAATCACTTTACGTTACACCACTACTCAACTCACTCCATGTACATTATAGAGTAAGAATATGGGAAGACACCATAACACCTTAAGACTGAGCTCCTCCTTGTGTGTCCTCCATATATGCAGTTACTGTGTTTCATCCATTCACTGGTATGCTGTTAGGCCAACAGTCATTTTACTTAAACTTTAAGATAGTGTGGCCATTGCAGCATTTTAAAATGTACTAGTGATAATCTTATTGTAACAGCAAAGTAATGAATAACTGCTTGGACCTGTGATAATGTTGAATAATTAATAAAATAAACAATAAATAAAATGTCCTCCCAGCTGGCCTTCTAAACCCTCTAAAGCCACACATTGCAACCCATCCAGAAAAGTCTGATCCACAACCTCTCTACGGGGTCACTCACTACGTTAGCTAGCTGCTCTCATGCAACACACACCCATGGTGTTTTACTGGAAGTGGAACACCAGATCACAGGTAATCTGCTGCTCTCCTCAGTAAAGACTCTGTCGTCTCTTACATGACCATTCCCAGCTCACACTGATATTATTTGAATGCTGTAGTCTTGACTGCTGGGCCTCGATACATTATACTGTATGCAGAATGGCTGAAGGCAACATCCACTAACTTGCAACAGGACTGATCTCTGAATATTGTGCTACAATTGCAATTGAACCCATTTTTCTTATACAATTATGCATATTTATTGTTGTACTCATAGTAGGTTTCAGAGGCTTAACTGTTGCTAAATATCACTTATATTTTTAAATAGAAAAATCTACTGGGCAGCAGTGCATAAACCATCCAATCAGCAGCCTACATTCTACAATATAGATTAATAACACAATGTGAACAAACCAATGTTTCTTGGACACAATCCATCCCAATGCTGTGAATAACCCAATACACATAGCTAGCACACAGCTCACATATACGGATGAGGACCTGAGATATAAATGACCTATTATTAAAGTAATTTAACCACAGCTTTTGCCAGGCGTATGGGAAAAATGGGAAAACAAAGGGGCTCTCTTTTATTCTAGAGGTATCATTTTCATTTGTTTATCACCTACGGTTATTTCACATAATCAGAATAGCAATAGTGTGCTAAAACCAAAACAGAGTAAACAAACACTGGCTCTTTATTTTTATAGTGTAGTGTTTTGCATTGTGTTTGTTTATATGTTGAAGTGTGTTTGTGTTACTCTGGAATGCGTGTGGCGTGCATGTGCAGACACCTGCCTTTAACTGAGAGTGTTCCTAGCTGTGATAACAACCTGTGCTGCTGTGAACGAGGCGCGGTGGGAAGGGTGGGTAGAGAGGATAGGTGTTAAGGAACCTTAGGAAGGTCAGGGGAGGGAGTGGATGTGACCTAATTCCCCTCACACACATGCGCGCATGCAAACACACAAACACACCCATGTACTGTACGCGTGCAGACACAGTTATTCACGCCAAGTGTAATCCATCGCACCATTATTTGTCATTCCTAGACTTTTCATAATGACCCAGAGACGTCTGTTATGGTAGGAGCCAGTCCTGGGGTAATCACACACACACACACGCACGCACGCACACACACACACACACACACGCGGTGTGGTGTGGCCCATTTGCTGCCCATGGAGCTGCTATCAGTGGACAGACACAGCAGACGTCACCAATTGCAAGATTACCAAATAGTCCCTCATTATAACATTTAAATCTAGACTTACATATATGAAGGCCTCAGTTTGTGGTTCATTTGGCTCACTAGACCTCTTGGACCTTTGGCGGTATGTAAAGAGCCGTCTTGATTGACATCTCCCTGCCTTTCCTACAGCATGTCAGCACTGCCAGCACCTTCATTATGCTTAGTGTGTACGCACGGCTGACATGGGTAACTTTGACGCAGGACAGTCTGCCTGCATCAGGAAAGTGGTTAGTATGCTGCTATTATCTCGACCGGTGTTTGCGTGCATGGTAAAGGCTAGTTGTTAGGGAGGTTGATGCCAAGCCGAAAGGTTCTGGGTTTGATACACAATGTTCCTGCACAGAGCCTTTCACAACGATGTCTAACCTATGATATTTGTAGTCGCTTTTGATGAAATGCCTGCTAAATCATGGTATCGTAAAAAGAAGTTGGACATAGCCTAATTACTTCTTTTTAGGAGCAAAAAAAGTTTGGGAACTGCTGCTGTAACAATGTCAACCACAATTGCTAGTCCAGCCAATGGTATTGTCACACAATATAACAGATAGGAGCCTCTGGAGCCAGCCTAACATGTGATCATTCTTAGGTGTCATCTGACTAGGCTGATGCAAGTATAGTGTAAGCCAGTGTTAGATTGGACAAATATTGCAAGATCATTTGTGTGACTATTTGTGCCCCTGTGTCTTGTTACAGCTGCTGAGAGGAATGGAAGTGATTGGAAGACCAGAAAACACAACGGTGAGATTGTTTGGCTTCCCATATTTTTACAGAATGTTGTAAAGCAGGTGGTCCTATAGTGTATAATACATAGGGCTCTAGTTTCCAGATGGCACAAGCCCGGCAATAGTGCTAACACAGACATACCTGCAATTTGACTGGTCACAAGGTTTTTTTTTTTTCGTCTAGTGTGTTTGCAAAATGCCAAACTCGCCATGACATCCCTTGTGCCAATATGGGCCTGGACCAGGAACATAGAGCCCATGATGTTAATACTATACAGTACTGTATATTACTAACATAGGGCCTGTGTCCACTAAACGCGTTTTCAGTGCAGAGAACGACCACAACCTCATAGCGCTTTTATCCAGCGCTTGTTGCTAGGCTGCAAAAAGAAAAAAAAAACGACATTGTCGACTCCAGCGCTGTTCCAAAAGTTGAAGTGTTTTTCAAATGAAAGTGCTGGGAGCGCAGCATTGAACTACATTGGGTTTGTATTGAAAATAAACGCTCTCATCGCTAAAAAGGCATTTGGTGGACACAGGCCTTTAATTCTTTCCTCCTCCAAGCCAACATCCTTAATTTTAGATGTCCACAAAATTTCTGATTAGCTCCCTGATGTTACTTGTTGGGATATTGCATGGGCAGATAAAATCTGAGTGTATTTTTTATTCTGAATTTTGAAGAATTTTATGGTTGTGCAAAAATTTAAAGCTCTTAACTTAATTCTCAGATGCCCGCGGGCATCAACAATGCCAGGGTGCCAGCCTTGCACCATGTGTATCCATGCAATATACCCTTTGAAAGCTACAGTTCTTGTGATTCCATTGATGCAAATGGTTAGGGTAACTGGCTAACCCTAACCCAGGCGGACATAATAAACTTCCCTGTGTGTTCAGACTTCTACAGTATTACTCAATGCCAGTAGCACTTATAGTGATTTAGACTGTTAAGGGGAAAAAACTCAGAATGTTACTTTTCAGAGAATATCAAAACCATATACTACTTGAAATGATTCAAGAAAAGCTTTCAATTTACTTTGGGTATTATCTTTAGGTGTTTTAGGCTAATTATTACAAGAGCTGTAACAGGATAAACAAAGGCAAAAGCAGGTTCAGAAAAAATAACTTGCAGGATTGTGCTGAAAATCTGACTTAAATAAATGTCAAGCAATACCTATAGTCAGTTCTATACCAAAAAAAAAACCAGGCACACATAAAAATCCGCAGACAAGGACAAAATATACATACTGTAAGTATAACATATGGATAGTATAGAACTACAAATATTAAATAAAAAATGTATTGAATATTCCAAGCTTTTTGTTGGCAATACAAAAGCATTGCTAAGAACGTCATACTTTAAGCATAAATGTTCCACAGCATGGCATGACAAACCTTCATGTCTATTTTTGAGTCAGTGACATTACCCATTGCCAAGTGGGCTTAAGTTGTTTAGTATAAGCAGGGATGATAGCGTTCCATACTACAGACTTACTTCTCAGATTTGAATTTAACACAACAAAACACAGCGAAACCATTATCTGGGTGACAGAACTGTAAAAACTCAGATTTAAAATAAGCCTTAAAAAAGAAACAGGACTGCAAAAGGAGTTACAATTTATATGTGTCACATGGAGATAATATATACTTAAGCAATATTGTAAACCAAAACATAAGGACATATTAAAGCAGCATTTAAGTATATTGCAAAAAAACAAAATGCTATAATATATTCAGTGTCGAAAGCATTGACACATATAATACCAATGAGCCAGTTGCATTCTGACACCTGCTAACCAATACCCTTTATGTACATTTTGTATAAGGCAAGTAATACAGTATATTAGACATGTATGTGACATTGTACTAAACATGCACATAAAATGTAGAATGTTGCATGGAATGTGTATGAAATGTGCCATCATTATGTAAAAGTGCACATTGTCCATTGTCTTCCTAAAACATATATTATATATTTTTTTTTTTTTATTTTTTTTATTATATTATATATATTTGAATACTTTCTTCTTTTTTTTTCTGGGGGGTAAAAGTGTTTGTTAAAGTCATGTCTACAATGTGTACACTTACAGATTTAGAGGTAGGCAACCTTATTCAGAAGCTGACTCTCTCATCATCTGGGTGTGTCACTCATATAACAAAAGAGCTGGAAATCTCAATATTTTACAAATTAATTTATATTTTGCAGAATGGAAAAACTGAGGAATGCCAGAGGCAAAAAACTATTTGCAATGCTCAAAGGTACTTTTTGAGGACACATATTTGAGTTTATTTAAATAAACTTTGAGTTTATTTATTTTCTCTAGAAGAAAATATGCTACTTCTGGCAAGTGGATATATAAATACATTCTGATTCTGATAAGAGAGACCACATGCATACTTCAAACATGCAGATAGATAGCTTCACCATTGGTCTGTATATGTGTTTGTGTATATGTGCCTTGCATAAGGTGAACCGTATGCCATCCTTTTTTAATTATGTTTAGTTTAAAACTTTTCTGGTTATGAAATGTTTTCTTGATATGAAAGGCAGACAAAGGAGACAATTGTGTATGTTTAGTTTTTTTGGAATAATGTCAGAATACTTTATACTGATAAACTGGAGTGTCTGAGTTTGTTTACAACACTAAATGCTCTTGTCATTGTTCCATCTAAATTCAACGGCTGTACTGTTGCCTATATGTAACTCTACTACTAAGAACTAGCAAAGCAGTCTTCCTTGGTCAACATGCACACTTTTAATGATTATAAAGCGGTTGATATTTTTGTTCTTTGTTAATTTCCCTAGTTGCATTTCAAAAACCACCAAAGTCATATGCCAAGCCGACAAAAATGTCCATATCTCCTGGCAGCACGCACATCTAATATCCAAGCCAATGTGCTTTAGTTGGTGGTGCATAGCAGTAACTGGCAGGCAGTTCAAACAGTAGTACCTCATTAGTGCTATACAAGTCTGTGTGCATGGCTACAGTACAACAGAGTCCAACAGAGTTTCATTCCAATTGCATAATGTTTTTTCATCTGCACTCTCTAAATCTAGACATCTGTCTTAACAAACTAGAATTACCCTAAGAAGTGACCCTCATCACTGCAACAGATGGAAACAAGTTACCCAGCATGTCCCACATCTGGTTTTTCACAGGTGTGTGTGTGTGTGTGTGCGTGTGAATCTGTGTTATAGAGACACACAGTGAACCGTCCCCAAAGGAGCATGATTACCTTAATTTGGTTAATAAGGTAGTGAGTTCATCCATCCTGCTGGTGCATAGCTGTCAAAGCCCGCTGGTCCATGACAGACTGGAGTCAGCCAGTCTCTTTAAAAAGTCAGGATCATAGCCACTGACCATTGCTGTGCCCCAGTGCCACCAAATTATGAATTATTTTCTGGTATTTTCCATAAATCCATGCATTTGTTTTTTGCATCCATAAACCAATTTACAATGCATCTATCCAATTCCTTTAAACAGCTTTGTTTTCTTACATTCCAAATTGAGTTTCGCTCTCGAGGCAGATGTGGAAACTTCAAATTACAGAAACAGGAAATGAGGGAAGATGATTGCCTTCTGTCATATTGGTTGCCTGTGTACAAATTGCAAGGACTTGGATTTTACAGCTCATTAAAAGCAACAGATCGCTACAATTCAGTTCAGTTGGGAGGTAATTACGAGTGCACAAGACTCACTCTACAATATATTTGTCCTTTTCTATACAAAGGATCATACTTTCATAATGAAAGAGGTAACCAAACATAGATATTGTCATGTTAGAAGATAAGTGAATTTACTCCTGCCATGGTTATAGCTTTATGACACAATTGTCATTCGAAGATATTTTGTTAAGAGTCTCATTTGTATTTAGGATTAAGCTGTGTTGAACAACCTCAATATAGCCAATATTAGCTTCCTGAAAAGGATCTGGGGCCTCATTTACAAAACAGTGTGTAGAATTCACATGAAAATCTTACGTACGAACGAAACACAGAAAGTACGTGCGCACAAATCATTACGATGTATAAAACAGTGCACACACATCCCACGCTGCTTTTCCTTTTTCTACTTGAAATTTAGCATACGTGAGCAAGTATTTTGTCCCACCCAAAAAATTAATACAATTGCTTATAAATGGTCACTGAAACACCCCAAATGAGTATTCATTAGTGACTGCAATGACCATACATCCGAAAAGAAAAGGAATTTTACCCATGTGTGAAAATGTAATTCTTGTTTGGTGGACACATTGTGGGCATTACAAATGACAAAAAGCAGACACGTCATTAGATATTCATTAAGGGGGGAATTCATTGACAAAAACTTGGTCACTGTGTGGCTGAGCAAATCTTCATGTGAACAGGTTCTCCAGACTATAATCGGAGCAAAGTTTGAGCTGAGCAAAAATTGTCTGGCGGAGACAGGATAGTGTTGAACATGGCTTCAGTTTTATTGGCAGAGCTGAAAGATCCCAATTATGAATGTAATACTCAGCACTCATACTGATGTGCTGTTAATTTCCTGATTGCATTAGCAACATTAAATGATATGTACCAATTATACCAATGGCGTTAGATTGCTAGAATTACCTTTGAGGATGGCTCACGCTAAAAAAGAGCAGCCTGTCTTTCAGAATAGTTCCCTGGCATCCTCCCAAGTACTTTTTAACATCCTGTCCAGACAAATCTTGTACAATTACGTTGAAAATATTCTTTCTACATTCATTTAAATGTAATCCAGTTAATATTACTATCTGCCTGTGATGCATGAAATTAATAAGGTTTTATGGTATTTCAATCTTTAATAACTGTGGTAATCTTACAATATAGCCTAGCGGTATTATACCCTTTGGCTATGGGTTTGTTTTCTATAGCTAGCATGTGCTATCTGCTGTAACATGATGTACATTTAGAGACTGTCTCTCTCAAGTTGAATTTTATGTAATAACCACCTCCATCTCTCCTAAAAGAAGTTGTAGCCCACTGGGATAAATACTATTTGGAGTTCCTGCTGGTCAACTTTCGATTTTCTGAGTCACAACTTTAACACCCACCCCAGTTGGCATCTGTCTGAAGAGAATGTTGAGTGATGCTGCAAATGAGCAGAGAGATACTGTATCAGACTTCATTAGAAAGTCAATATCATTAGCTACTGAGTAAGATGCCCTATTTATATCACGTTGGCATTTACATTCAAATAAACTGTGAATCATACCAAAGTCTATCACATTTAGATCAATCCGGATAATATCTTCATTTATAGAATTAGTTAGCATAATTACAGGTTAAATTATTTCTGTATTAGTATTATTTTGTTAAATTCTCAATTGTATCTTTTTACCTCAATAATAAGTATTTACACTGACATAGGCACCACCGGGATAGCATTTAATCTAAATGTTTACATCTGCCATTGACATACAGTACAGTATGTTCTTGCTTTTATTGTGTCTTATACAATTACAGAGTGGGGTTACAAATGCTAGACCATCCATTACATTGTTTGTTTTCAGTCTTAATGTTGGTGATATTCAAATTCCACTCCAACAAAAATAATTTCCTCAGTTTTAATTTCCATTCTTCATTTCAAAGATGCAAGCGGTCTGGTTTACACATGGGATTACTCTAGATTCTATATCTCACATGAAATCTAAATGTAAATGTATAAAATTGCAATTGTGTACATTGTGTTTTGCCACTTTTTCAGTCAGTGTGTTATATATTAGAGGCTGTGAATATATAGGGATACATAGGCACATATGTGAGGTGAGTAAAGATGCAACTCTGCATTGCATCTCGAAGATGCCAGTTCTGGAAGATTTATAGTGTTTATTCCAAAGGTAAAGTGATCTATGCACCATATTAAGGGGTGAATTGCAACCAAGATATCATCCAACAGAATCCCATAGTAAACAAAGTTAGTGGCGACTATTTGTCATTGCCTAAAGTCATACTGTGTGTGTGTGCCATTGTTTGTGAAAGTGAGAAAGACAGAGCAGCAACATGTTTGATTGATATTCACATCAAGCACTTAGACACCACATGTCAGAAAACTCACTACTAAGCTCTCACACCACATGTCATACATTATAACAAAATGTAACTTACAGTATGATAGGTATGCCTAGTCATATTCTCACTGCACTCTATAGTACATTATTATTTAGATTTACACTTTAGCATTACATAAATAATTGTGGAGCTATCTTTTACCCAATTAAAGGTGGGTTTAGTGATTAAAATCTAATACATTTTTTGTAAAATTCAGCTAATCATTTTCTTTCAGCACCAGAGGTTGCTGCTTGGTCATTACATGAATGAATAACCCCTCAGAGACATATACAGTATCTACCTTAGATATAAACTGAAGCAGCAGCTCATATTATTGGGTCCCATTAACTAAACAGTGAAAACATCATTACATTGTACTGAAATGGAACCCGCAGAAACCTGTTAATCATACCAATTAAAGGCAGGGTCAGTCATTCATGCTAACTTCAAGCTCAAATACAAACAGTATCGCGGCGCGGCGGAGGGCCGCGATCACAGATAGAAGTGCATTGTAAAGCAAAGCGTATTGTGTACGAGCGGTGTTCTCAACTTTGTTTATGTTACTATTTAAACAAAATGGTGAACACCGCTCGTATCAACAAAACCGTAGTACTACGCTTTGCTTCACAATGCATTGCTTTTATGTGTGATGCGTTGCCGTGGAGGACCGCGGAGCGATACTGTTTGGATTTGAGCTTGAAGTTGCAAGAATGACAAGATTGACTGAAAAGCAATCCAACAAACAACATTTGCACAAGAAGTGATAACAAGTTACTTATCTTCGTATAGAGAGATGTTATGATGCAGCGTGAGCACACTATAAAGTATCTGTTGTGGAATCAGTGCCAGTCATTGCTTGTATAAAAGGTTTTTCAGCAGACATGTTGAATGGGAAATGTAGTTTTTAGTTACAGTAGTATGCCCATCACTGATTTAAAGTAATAACACAATAGTGTTAAATTACTCTGTTATGGTATATGGAATTTAAATAAAATAAGATAAAACAAGGGTGAAATAAATGGATGTGTAAGGTGTGTGGGTGACAGGACATGCTGATGGATGGAGCTTGTCTTGCAAAGCTAGAGAAAACACAAGGTAGTACGTGGGTGCTGCAGATATGTTAGTTCTTGATTTACATAAAAAAGGGAGAAACTAAATAAGAAATATCTTGTGGTGCACGTCTGGCCTTTGAACATGTACATTTAATGGGTCTCTACTTTGGAGTCTACAAATGTGCAGCATTAACTGTACATTAATAGTCACATGGGCACTGCATGAGTTTAATGAATCCTGCAATATTGCCTCATAGCTCTGAGAATGTGACTACTTGTTTTAGTTTTCTCATAATTAGCTGCTCGATAGTCTCAGCCTCTTCCGCCCATTAGCACTAGGTCACATACATGTGCGGAATGCCTGATATATAGACCCCTCTAACCATGACAGCACTTTCAGGAAGTGGGTTAGAAGAATAATGGTAAATGGACTGCATTTATATAGCACATTTATCCAAAGTCCTTTACATTCACCAATGGCGATGTCAGCCATGCAAGGAGACACCTGACCACCGGAAGCAGTTAGGGTTAGGTGTCATGCTCAAGGACACCTCGATACTTTGTAATCTACCACTACTCTACCACTACGCCACTTAATTGCACTGATGATTTTTATGGATATTGTTGGCTATTGCATTGTGAATCTAATCGTAGTGCTACGGCTTTATTGATACGAGCGGTGTTTGCCACTTTGTTTATGATCATCTTTACGCAGCCAGGGCTGTGTAGAAGTATCATATTATGTTTTCAACACGCACAGAGAACGGTAAGCTAGCGAAATGCAAGGAGATATTTATTGAATTTGACAAAAAGTTTATTAGCTTACATTTGCTTGCAAAATAGCTGACTATATCATTAAGTCCTCAGTATAAATGTAACGTTTCATTTGGTAATTTAATTATGTAGTTACTCGTTGTGCATGTCAATCAAAATACCTCTTCTGTCAAGTTGTTGGGTCTTAACTCAGTTAGCCAACGCAGTGTCCCAAACGTTAGAAAAGATCTATGAGAATACATAGCTGCTCAATAGAAACGCTAATATTGGCTAATATTGTGTTCATATTTACGGAGCCAGGGCTGTGTAGAAGTATCAGATATATTTTGGGCACGCACAGAGAACAGTATAATAGCGAAAAGCGAGGAGATATTTGTTTAGTTTGACAAAAAGTGTATTAGCATACAATTAGCTTGCAATAACTGGCTATACCTTTAAATACACAGTAGACAAGACAGAAGACAGACCAATGGACAAAGACAACGAGGGGCAGGTGAAACACATGAGACATGATTAACTAAGACACATGTGGAACTAATGAGACTAGGAAACAAAGGGCAAGGAGTGACATGGAAGGCCTGAAACACATGGGAAACACATAATATGACTAGACAGGGGCCGCGGGACAGACATACCATTACAGTTATATCACAGATCTCGTGTGGGCAATTTCTGTGATTTCCTATTGGAAATAGGAAGGGAGATGTATGCCAGCTGGTTCTTAGCTAAATCTAAATTATATTATTGTAAACACTCAGACAGCATGCTGGTGATGTTTTCTGAATTAGTTGTGATTGGTTTATTCATAAATGCATTATGCATGGTATGTATTTCAGTTGTATCATTTGTATAATTCAATTATTGGTAAAATGTAATATTGTGGTGTGGAGCCCATACTGTCGCCTTGATGGCAGCTGATGTGGATCCAAAGAAATGAAACGTGCCATTGTAGTACAAACTACGTCCTAGACGCGTTCCTAATGCAATATTACGTGATCAAAACATTCTATATTGAATCTCACTATTGATATTGTGCATAGAAATGTATGTAAATCCAGTGTTGATTTTAAATATTTTATAGTTTTTTCCACACATATTTCTTTATAATTTTTCTGACCAGTTCCATTTTAAAAAAGGAATTATCATGGGTTAAATAAGAATAAATAAACGTAGTTCATTGTGGGAGCTGCACACACATTTGTGGGATCATTCTGATTTCAAATGAGTTTATCGTCCATGAAATTGCATATAATGGGAATTTGTCAATGGCTTATGCTCAGATTGTGTTTCCCTGAGCGGAGACAGACAGACTCACAGAAAGTCAAATGGTGTCTAGTTGTGTTCGTGATCATGCACATGTTTGTGTGGGTGTGAGTCCACGTGCGTGCGGAACACCATTTGTAAACTGCTATGCTTCTCATCATCACATTGGGCGGGCAGAGGACAGAACACAGTTGCAGGGGTATTTAGGGAGGGCTGTTGTTTACACAGCAAATGTGTGTCCTCATAGTGCAGGACCAATCAGACCTGGCTGTTATACCACATGACTGTAAAACCAATAAAGCCAATACATCAGTGTCCTTTTAGACCATTGTGCTTTCCCTAATTGTGACCTCAAGATCTTGAACATATCTCTGACAATCAGTCAATCAAATCAAACCAAGTCAATCAGTTCAAGCTACAGTACTGTATCTTAAATATACTGTAAGGCAATGTCTTTGCCACATTTGAAAGTGACCACACTGACAGAAACATAGTGTGTGTGTGTGTGTGTGATAGAGAGAGAGAGAGAGAGAGAGAGAGAGAGAGAGAGAGAGAGACTTGAGACCACCCCACAAAAAGTTGTCTAGTATGCTTCAAATTAAAAGTCTCACCACAAACACACACACACACACGCACGCACACGCACACACACACACACACACTTCTGTCTTCTTTCACTCTCCCAGTATTGGAAGGAACAATTCCATACTACAGCGCTCCAGCTATTTAGGGCACGACTGCATAACCCTGGCCCAACCCCAACACATACTCATTGTGGTGGGTAATGTCTTGCACAGAGCACCTGGTGCTCCCATAATGTCAGAGACAGAAACCAGACCTACAGTACAACCTGGTTTTATTCTGTAGAGAGAACACGAACCCTTGTGTTTGTGTGCGTGTTTAATATTTTGTGTAACTATTATTTGTTACACAATTATTCCTTGTCTTAATGATTCAGTGCCATATTCTGAAATGTTTTATCTAAATAATACTGTTTAAAAGATGGTGTCAACAGAGTTGGGAAATAATTGATTAATTACAAAAGACAGTAACTGTAATCCATTACAGTTACCAGCTAAAAAAAATTAATCAGATTACAGGTATTTTATAAAATATAGATGATTACTTCTAGGACTACTTTCAAATTTAAAAGGGAAGCTTGCAGAAAAATGGTTAAAATAATCAGCTGTTCTCTTATAAACCTTTCATTAACATCAATCAATAATTGAAATTAACTCCTACTTTAATCTGATCCCCTGAGCAACATAAACGGTCACAAAAAATTAGAAAGACTTTAGATGGCATTTCAAAGAACATATAATAATATAAAATAAAGTATAAGCTAACATACAGTATACTTAAACTGAGCGGAAGGGCAGGAGCTACCTCTTTGCTATACAGCACACATTCTGAATACTTTGGGACAGTATGAAAAATACTAATAAAAACAAAATTAGTTAATTCTATTCAACCTGTATGACAGCCCGCAAGAGCGAAATGCCTGGCCCGCAACGACCCATTGACAAATGTAAATAAACAATAATCACATTTCTAAAAGCATCTACCGCATTTCTACCAACCAAAAACGAACATAGTCAATCAAGTGGCAGAGTAGGAACCGGTCTTCAATTCATTCAGCGCACTGAACGTTCTGAATGTTCAATGAACGTTTTGCTGAGCGACACATTTCATTACAATCTTATATTATATTAAATGTTTACAGTCTCATTCTGTTACTAACTAAAACACAGAAACCAGTGCAAATAAACTATATCTTACCCATATCCATATGCACAGTGGACAGAGTGAATGATGCCCTTTATTTAGTAACATAGAATAACCACTTACAGCTATTCAGACGTTACAGTACATGGCCCTGAACATACAGTTTAAACTGCATGCAGGAGCAGCCTGTGTTTATAAAGAAACAGCAGTAGCAAGTTTGGAGCATGTCGCTAGCTTAATTGCATCCTTTGCAGTCACGTGAGGATCGCACATTTCAAGCGATCTGCCAGGCCAAAAGATAACAATGCTAGGATTCCTCTCGGCTACTTCGAACTTCTCACAGGTTTATTAACGGGATTAACCAGAAAATGCTTTCTGAATACCCATTTAAATTTCAGTATATATCAACTGTATATCCATTGTTTTAATGGTTGTCTTCTATATCAGACAGTTATGTTTTTCTCCTTATAGGGATGTTTTGTGAATATACAAGCCATGATCTGCATAATTTCCACTCAATTGCCTTTGTGGACCTTTTTTCAATTTTATGTAAGCATATCATCTTCTGTGATGTCTTTCTTGGCAGGTTTTATAAGAAGCATTCATCTAAATCTCTTTGGTTTGGGTATACTGGCCTGCTTAACCATGCCAACCAGGATTTATTTTAAAGCGCATGAAAATCTAAAATGTGTTTTTGTAAACGCACCAGCAGTAAACATTTTTTCCCCAGACATTTAAATTGTTGACCATATATAGAAAACATCTTTTGCAGATACATGCACACCCTCCATCTAACTGTCGGTCCCCAAGTCAGAAGCCAATAAATGCCTAGCTGTAAATCTAGCCGATAAAACAGGATGATAAATTGCACACAAAAATAATTGTTTTCAACCCCATAAATCAAAGTACAGTGTAATAAAGGGATAGTGTAAGACAGTGAGAGGGTGACAGCTTTTTAAAAGGCGAGGCCAAGGGGAAATTAATGATCACTGCTTTCAACATATGAATATTCTCTGTAATAATTTAGAACATAAATATTAATTCCACATCATTTTGCAAGCATGCTTGTGGGATCTAGCTGAATGTTCAGATCATCCACAATGCCAAGCCCTCCAGCACCAGTGCATCTGGTTCTTTCTGGTGCGCGCTAAAACTAAGATGCCTTTGATATATCATTCATCACCAATTTGAAACCAAACGCTTGCTGCGTTTGAAACAGCTGACGAGAGCGGCCGAGCGCCAGCGTCGACCTCACGAGCCTCCGCGGGAGCTGAACGAGTCGAGAGGCAGATGAAAAGAGAGAGAGAGAGAGAGAGAGAGAGAGAGAGAGAGAGAGAGAGGTGTACCGGTAGAGAGGCGACACGCGAGATGTGGAGGAGGAGGCGGGAAAAGAGCATTTGACGCTGCTGCGTGAGTGAAGGTGAGGAAGGACACACAGAAGGATGCAGGACGGGAGGACAGATGGGAAACCAAGGGGAGGGGGAAGCACAGTGAGAGAAAGGGAGGGCAGGTGAAGGGAGGGAACACCGAGGACGGGCCCGAGGACGGGCCCGAGGACGGTGAGGATAAAGGGAAGGATTGAGGAGAGAAGAAGTAGCCACATAGAGGGAAATAAGGTTGATGATGTGGTCTGACACCAGCTAACACCCTGGATCCAATCCCATCCCCGTCACTCAGGAAGGCAGCACACTCTTCTTTGATCCTCAACACTTTGAACATTCTGTCAGCCCGACGCTTTTTACTCCAATAGAGGTAGAAGGGCTGGAGAAAAAACAGCTCTCCTGGAGAGGAGAGGAGAGATGATAGGATGAGTTTAGAGAGGAGAGGACTGGAGAGGAGAGGAGAGGAGGAGCATGTGCAGCCACTCTCTCTCTTTTCTCTGGTCAATCATTTGGATTTACCACATTTACACTCCAGAGGAGGAAAAGGACAAGGAGAGTGAATGACGAGTGAAAGAGGGCGGGGCTAAGAAAAGGGCATGGTTTAGAAAGGCAAAAATACGAAACAAGTAAGTTAGCAGAATTAGGAAAGTTTACTTTTGTTGAAAGTGAGGCAAAAACAAAGAACAGAAGTCCCCTCAGGCGCCCCTTGGCAGGCTATGGTGTCTTTCTCCCTTTTTATTTCATTTTTTTTGTTCTCTTTAGTGACAATGACTGTACTGTATGTATTTAAAGAGAAGGAACAATGTGTCTAGAAGCTTCCATGAGTACAATCACAGCCGGGCAGGCCCGGTTTCGCCTGCAGCGTACATATATGTGTAAACACACACACACACACACACACACACACGTGTAAAACGGTATGTTTTCAAACAAAAACACACAAGGGCCCGTCAGTCATCATTAGTCATCTTGGACACGGCGTCCTGCTCTGTTCCTGTTGTGGTCTGCTGTTGTGACTCCCCGAGGAGCACCAGAGAGGAATACAAAGTATTCTAACCTCATTAAGCAGACAATGCAAAATGCTAATGCCGAGGTATTGTTGGAGGACTAGTGCAGAGAATGACTGCAGTAAACTTCACCATAATATTGACTAATTAGGAAAATGCTTGGCCTTGGCCACTCGGTCAATTGAGTAAAGCAGTGCTGGAATGATTCCTAATGTCCATAATCAAAGGACATCCTCTGGGCACCTTGCAAAAGCTAATAAACTAGTTGAGACTAACTGCATTTATTTCTTAGAGAAGTTGGGCTGGATAATGTGAGTAAATCCCAATTTTCAAATGGAAATGCAACGATGCCTTCATTAAACCACTGTGTACTAATTAATATATCTGTATTGTTCCAAGACAAAAGATTAACGTATGTACGCACCATCGCATTAGTGTGCATGTTTATTTTTAGGGTGTGCATGCAGTTCACATGTGCATGTGGACAGGTTTATGTGGGAGTGTGTACAATACCAGATATTCAGAGGGATCTACAACAACAGCCTATTGCTGTGGCTAAACAAAGAAGTCTATTCATTCTCCTACAGTGAAATCGTATACTTCAAATGGTCACATTATCGTGTCACTTCACAAAGACAGTAGAGATGTATCCATCCCTTCTAAATAGCATCAATGGCTTGCATCTTTCAATGGCAGAATTATTCAGAGGAGAATCAGTGCGTGTGTGTCTACATTAAATGCGTTATGGGCTCTAGAGACTCTGCCGTGTTAGACAAAGCACCACTGTGCAGTCTGTAATGCATTTTCTACAAAGCCTTGCTGTATGTGGCAGATCAGATCAAGATCATTGGCCAAACTTGCTCCCTAGTAAAAATGCTAATAAATCAACAATAACAAGTGTACTCTACTCTAACCCGAGGAGTGTAGTAAATGCTGAAGCATTAAAACAATATGCAATATACAAGACACTGATTAACCATTGTGTCATTGCCATCTAATGCCCTTGTTTATAATAAATGTAAAACAAAAACATCATATGTTTTCATACTTCACAAATTTGCAAACTTACAAAGTGCTTCATTGAACCCAGCTAACAAAGTTAATGTTTAAGAGAGAAAAATCCTCTCTTTATAGAAAGTAATGCTGGCTTTTACAAAACCTTTCATCATCCTCCAACTTCAGCACTGCTGAAAAAGATGTCACACCAAACTCATCATTATTATCATATCATTCCTTCCTAATGGCAGATACAGCAAAACAGAAATTCACTAACTATCTTTGACCTCCTCCAAATGAGGCTAGCTGGATAACTCCGTCGTCATTGACAATGAAATTATGGTTTATTTGCTCATTTGGCTGCGACCGCACTTCTCCAGTGAATTGAGTATGCTCAGAGAGCTGCGTAGCTAGTAAGCACTAGCATCAATCATCATTTGGCAACATTGAAAAGCTCTGCCCCATCCATATGCCCATTTGGCCGTGGTCACTGTCTCCCAGAGGGAAGGATTTGGCGTTTCAATGCCACGCAGATGTTCCCATATTCCAGTTTGCCGCTCCTGCGTGACTTTGCTGACTTTCGAACACGTGCGCTTGATTGTGTGTGCATGTTTGTGTGTCAGAGTGCAAGACACACAGGTGGGAGTGCAAAACTGTTTCACTCGCATTCTTCTCTCTGTGGAGAAAGACACCTGCAAACAGAGACAAACACACACACCATCACCATTAAAGCCCATCTGTCCCCCTGGCTGCTAAGAGGATACTGCTGAGGCCTATTCAACACCTTGTTTACACCGTGAGACAAACACATGCTACACGGGCCCTCTGTTCAGCAGCTTCAGTCACTCTAATACCTCTGTAACAAGGAACTGCCTGTTATTGCATACAAATGTCACTGCAGTTTATCCATTTGACTCTTTGAAGACAAGCATTTAACCGCCAAAGCCTATTGTTAGCAAGCAACAGGTTTGTTTATATATATGTACATGAACTTCCAAACTGGCATGAATGAATGTTCTAACACTGGACATATTTGAATACTCGGATGATAAATTGTGGATTACAATTGGGGTGTAAGGCATAGTGGTCCTCATTTATCAAAGGCACGCAAGACCAAATGCAACGTTAATGCTCATTTTGCAGATAGAAGTTGTAATCATCAATTTAATCTTTGACATACAGTAGCTTTAAAGGCCTCTCTTCTGGTTGTATGTGTGTATGTAAGTTACTTTAGTTAATTGTGTTTAATAAGTATGGATTGTCTGCTAGTATATGCCACGCTAAGTACGAAGATCTTAGACTAAAATCAAATGCTTTGTGTTTACTCCACCATATCTTTACACAGAAAGTATTTGTTTGCTGATATATTAATGTTTAAAATATTGTATATGAGTTTAAGATCAGTCACAACTGGTTAGCGAGTGCCTACTGTGTCCCTGTTCAAGCTTAATTACAGCCTGTTTGATTTGCAGTTACATCATATATGTTGGCAGTATGGGCTACTGTGAAAACTTTGTTTTCACGTGCTAAACAATTTTATTGACTTTATTTATATTTATTTAACAGCAAATGTCACAGGCTACATTATGCATTAATGATGGCTTTCTCTGCTACTGTATCACAGACAGCTTTTTCGTGCGACTGGGCTGTGTCTATCGATTGGGATACTTTCCTAATTCATAGGATTACAGTGCCAGTCACTAACGCATACTGGACATAAATATAGATTGTTATTATATAGACATTAAGAATGCTTACACAGGCACTGCGGGCAGCTCTGGGGTCCCACAGAGGTAGGCCTACAGTAGTGTCATGCGCAGTACAGATCAATGGTGCCTCATGTAAAATACATGTGTTGTGTTACGCTATGTTTATGAAACACAGGCTTGGATGTTGTCAAGTACTTTAATCCCAAATGTGTAACAAATGCAGTTCTGTCTCTGGGTCCGTGTGAAATAGAGAGATGTGACTTGGATTCATGCTGTGTCCGGTGTACTGTTAATCAGACGGCCAGTCTGTTTGATGCTTATCAATGTACACAAAGATGGGGGTCAAAGAGGCGCGGTTTGTTTGTGTCTAGTGTCGGGTCACTGCACTCTGTTTATCTGCATGTGAATTAACGCCTTCCCTGTTTATCAACCCATCTGGGCTCTTCCACAGTATGTGAGTGATTTATTAATAGAAGAGAGTGAGGGGCTATGGTTGACATGTTGCATTTTTAAATTGCATGAGCCATTTACTAATGATTTGAAAAGATAATTTCAAACCTTAAAAGAAAAAGAATACGTTGAATCAATGTGGCAAACACCCTAGATGTTCATTAGCATATTGCCACAGTGGTCATTTTGTTGTAGTTTATTGTTGTTCTGCCATGTTGCTTAAGAACAGATAACATGACAGTTGATGCATTTTTCCGGTCTGAATGTCATTTAAGCTCGTCTTTTCCATGAACATCACTATTGTGGGGGTGAATGAAGTTTACAGTGGCTTACACCCCAGCTTATCACATTTGCCTCTCCAGTTAAGGCCAGCCTCAGATGTACTCTTCACAATTCCCCTGACAGGGGGACAGAGAGAGAGAGAGTTGAAGATAAAGCAGGATAAAGAGCTAATGTCTGTAGCTAATGCTGACATTGTGGCTACAACGCAGCATTTTGATGTCAGTGGGTGTACATCTTTTATTGTCCTTCCTCCATTAAGGCGACAGCCTTACAAAGCTCTTCGTTGTGGCCAGGAATGTATGGGTTTTGCGTGCGGAAGTGTGGGCATTTGTGTGTGTGTGTTGGGTAGGGGGGGGGGGGGGGGGGGGGGAATAAGA
>JAODUK010036466.1:0-24207 GCA_027564635.1 Typhlichthys eigenmanni | reverse complement strand
CCCCCCCCCCCCCCCCCCCCCCCCCCCCCCCCCCCCCCCCCCCCCCCCCCCCCCCCCCCCCCCATCAGAGAGCTGCAGATCTGACACTGACTAATCACATAGGCCGGGGAAAGACTGAGAATTATGGGACCAGCAAATAGAGAGAGAGAGCAAGTGGCCGAGAGAAATGGAAAAAAGTACAAAACTAAAAAATAAGAAAGAAATCACATATTGGGAATATGACTTATGTCTTAGAAGTTCACAAATGAAGACCTCTGGTCCGTTACGTGTTTTGTGAAGGGATTGCTCACGGGCGGGACGCGAGAGGAATAATCCATTTAGCCACCATTGTGCATGTCATTGGATTCCATTAAGAATGCATTGTGTTCACATAGTATTCAGTTGTAATGACTGAGTCCCTGAGCAAATGCTTCCAGATAGTTCTGATACTAGGGCCTCTGCCATAATAACTATTGACTCCCAAAAACAATGCATTGATTTGTTTGTCCCCCTGAATTCTTTAGTTGAAGAAAAATAAAACTATGTGACCAACGTCTGTGCATGAATGTACTTTACTGCCAGGGGACAGCTTTGAAAATGTATTAAATGTAATTATGCCATCAAAACAAAGTTAGAAAGCCAAATTCCTGTGTCCTCTATTTGGTTGAAGCGATAGCTCATCATTAATCATTAAAGATTGTGTAAAGCAGGTATACATTTGTGTTTTGAGTTTGTCACGCCAAAGAAAAAGGTAATATTAACCACCCAGCCAAATATGAATTAATAAAAAAGTCGGCAAGTATATAAAATTAAATTTCAAAAGCGTAAAAATATAACCATAATTATCTGTTCTCAAGCGCTGGGGGTGTTCTATGGTAAACTCCATACCGCGATGTGGTGCCAAAAAGGTATCCTCAGCCGAACATTGATTGGAAAATGTAGACGTGCATTTTATGAGTTGTGTTTTCACTTTAAATAGATGTATACTGTTTAAAATGATTATATTGGTTATAATATAGGGCTGTGTGTGCTCTCGTGGGCAGAAATCAGTTTCCAAGCAGATCACTTTTTGGCATGACACCTGCAGATACCGTGAGCTGCTGTTCTTGTCAAGTTAAACTAGCCCACAGTTTGTTGGATTGGATTTTTTCGTTTCGATATGTGGTTTATTTTTTCTTCTGGAAAGAGGATTGGACTACATAAAGACAGTTGGATTATTTGGATGCTGATTTGAACACAAGAATGCAGCCTGGATTTGGCAGCTGGGTGTGAGCAGGTAGATAGGCTAGGCTACTAAACCAATAGCTTTCAAATAATGCACATTGACTCTGAACCACCTTGTGTGCTTATTTCTGCAATGAAGGCATAGCTATCAGACTGTAGGCTGTTAAAGGACAGTAAGTGATTCACATATGGAGGCTGTTGAAGGACAGTACATTTAGTAGGCTAATAACTACAGTAGCATTGTAGCAGTTTAAATTCTGATCTGATTCAAATGCTTTCTACGCTTTTATATCCTCGTGGTGTTACGGGGAGGGGTATGCAAATTGGTGGACCATCTACGTACCTAGTCCCCCGTTTCTGTCCCTCCCAAAAAATCCTTAACAGAGAAATTATGAAATACAGTTTAACGGTCCAACTCTACAATACAATACTATATGTTTAAAGGAATGGATTTCTAATAAAGTATTCCAAGTAAATCTCTGTATTTGCTTTACACAATCGTTAATCCCAAAGCTCTTTGTAAAATTAGAAAGTATTTCAGTAGTAAGGAATCCTCTGCCATTTAGATTGGGTCACCCACCCACCCTTCTGCATCCTGCTGTTATGCAATGACTTCAGATTGCTTCAAGCATTTTAAACAGTGGATCTTGCATGCACACCTCTTTTTGTCTAGTACTTGCCATTGTTGCTACTGTATATCTTTGACCTTGACTGGTCATGGTGGTGAGTGGGACCATTTGCATTTCTTTTATTTTTTTGTCAATGCAGACTTTTGGACCACATAACAATAGTGGTGATTAGTGGAGATTAAATGTATATTTATTGCTCGTGCATAATCTAATTTATTCAGCACATGTAGACATTATCAACTCATTAACCTTACACATCTAACTCCAAAGACATTATCTTGTTTTGTCAACGGCTGTGGCTTTCAGTCCTAGCGGAGGGAACCTGTTGTAGCCTGACGTAACCCCAAATGCATTTTGTGAATACGGTCTGGACACGCTCCATTGGGAAGTGTTCACAGTATTTGCATCCTACCCTGCACGGACCTCTGGTCAAACTGTTAGACAGCCTTTAACCACTCGACACTGCTACAACTGTTTGTATCGTTTCATCTAGCTCTACAACCATTTGTAAAGACACGCTTGACTTCAACTGCATCAAGCTCACCCATCATCATGAACGCTGATTGGTCTGCCTTACAGTTAGCTGTGAAAACACTCAAGCGAACACGGTTTCCAGACTAATCTCGGTGAAAATGTATCAGAGCAATAGTCAAGCAACAGTGTGTGTTTGCGTGCGCGTGTTTGTATGTGCGTGTGTGCGCGTGTGTGCCTGTGCTGCACGTTACGGCTATTTCCGTTAGTCTGGCAGTGATTTGATACATGGATATGGTTGTGTGGTACCATCACTTCACCATGGTGATGATCATCTATTTATACCAGCCACACACAGCATGCTACTAAACTGTCGTGTGTTTCCCTGTCTGCAGGTATGCTGGTGCTTTTGTTCTTTGTGTTTTTTGTGCATCTATTTACGGAAATAGATGCAGCTAAACTCTGTGTACAGACAAGGTATGCTGTGAGTTAATGACTGCAACACTGTTATATACCTGATACCAAACAATGACCAGACTGCAAAGGCTTTAACAATACACAACCAGTAAGAGTGACTACCATGGTTAGCCTACAACAACTTTGTACCTGGAGACACTAACAGCCATGGCAACTGACACGCCTTGCTGTCAGAATCAGAACGTAATAGCCTCAACCAATCAATAGTACAGCCCCTTCATGACATACATAACCTCCAAAGCTTTTAGTCTTACTTTTCACTAACAAATTAGCACGAGTCATATCTTCCTTTACTTTGTAAACATATGCTGGTTGGTCAGTGGAGCAGAAACAGGAAAATAAACATTAAGCACTAGACTGTACCCTACTCCTTTAAGTGGAGATAGATTGAGTAAGTTCAATAAAGGATTTACACCCACATATCGACCTAATCTTGATGTATGAAAAGATACGACCTCTATTGTCAAATAAGTGCATTACGTAATATTCCAATAAGCTCTCCAAGCCACAGTCACGTAAATGTAAATCACACTTTATAATTCTAAATAACACAGAATATTGGAAATACACCAACATTCAAATGCATAACCCAAAATGAAAGTATGTTTATTTGAAAATAGTCACTAGATTATTATTTATTTATTTATTTAGTTAGTCACTAAATTCACCCTTCCCATGGGGTTGTAT
This sequence comes from Typhlichthys eigenmanni, assembly GCA_027564635.1. Classification (NCBI taxonomy): domain Eukaryota; kingdom Metazoa; phylum Chordata; class Actinopteri; order Percopsiformes; family Amblyopsidae; genus Typhlichthys; species Typhlichthys eigenmanni. Next base: position 20,740 of record JAODUK010036466.1, on the reverse strand, counting down.
TTGAATATTCACAATTGTGCAAGTGCTGCCTTGTTTAAACATAGCAGGTGCAGGTTTTGTTGTTTGTTTATTCAGCTGTTATGATTGTGGTTTATGTGAGGAAGTTCTGAATTGTAACATAGTTGTTCAAATTGTGTTTGCTACTCTCATAAAGTTGGCTATGCAGTGTTGGATGTGTTATTATTGCGTGTTTTTTCCTTTCCTGTCAGTTGAATGGCTCATTGACTACTAGCCTCCAGGGAAGGGTTATCTTCTGTATATTTTGCATACAGTATGGCATTTTACTTCTGCATTTAAGATGCAATACATTGTGTTTGTGCAATAATCTCTTCTAAACTATTCTAAATCATAGAACTTTCTAAAGTATAACCCAACATTCTAACCCAGGTTTTCCACCAGCAAATAAATGTGATGTCAGCGACACAGTTTTGCTTCGTCCTCTGTGCTGCGTCCTACCCCACCGGCAGTGTGTCTTATTCTTTCAATTATTTTTGTTTTTGCAACAAACAAAAGATAAATAAGGAAACCACTTCAATTCGATTGGCCAGTTGAACTGCCTTCAGAAGCATCCCAGAAGTGACTTCAGTCAAACTATAATAAGCACGTTATTTTTAAGGCTATTTTTAGCTAAATAACTGTTTCTGATATGCGCCGCGGCACAGGTGGGTTCACGTGCATTGACTAGGGCTCCGTGTCACAGCCGGAACACCATGTTCCCACCGGGGAAACCGGGGTTAATGTATGTTTTATGTAATATGTAACTAATAATAACCATTGGGCTACTGTTAAAAATAGAATACAAAATTAGCACGCATAAACATTTTCATCAATGTTTAACACTCTTTCAGTGTGACCACATATTCATGGGCAGTGAGACTGAATGTTAGGCTATGAACTGATTGCTATACAGTAGCACTAAGAGTGGTGGCACTAAATTGACAAATAATGTAAATTGATACAAAATGAAAAATCTACTCTAATCTCAGTAAAGCCATTTATTCAGATTTTTCCTATTTCACACTGATGAACTACTTAGACTATACTGTAATATTGTCTTGTTCCCATAGTTACTGCAATTTTAACTACATTTGTCACTAACAAGAGCAAACTCAAACAACCCAACCATATTCTTCAATAAGACAAATTAGCATAGAGATTGAAAGCAGACAGAGGCTGCGATCTCCTCATGGTATGTTCAACTGGCAGTGATTCTAGCTATGACAAAGGTGTTTAATTTTCCCTGCAAATCTGATGACTTGTCTCCAGGGTATAGTAGGCTACTTTATGGTATATAAACCTTGTTCAAGGGTTGACAATGGATGAATAATTCTATTGGAACATAGGATTTTAATTTAGGGCAACTCTACGATATTGTAGCCTATTAAACTTTGATGATTGTTGGAAAGTTGTTCCAATGTGTCAGTTGGAACAAATAAATGCATGGCCATTCTAATGGTATGTCAGTGTACAGTAACACCCATATCATTCTAATATTAAGTACAATGTTTCTTAACACACAGCAGCATGCCGGTGACTAGTTGACATTAAGTGCAAAAGGTATCTTTGACATTGTGAAATCTAATGTCTTTAGATAAATGTAGGATATTGTGGAGCCAAACGTGTTCTCCTCCAGTGGGCATAGTTTTCAGATTAGTTGCTGTCATTATTTCCTCTATTGCCAGCTTGTAAAAGATGTACTTCTTTACATTTTTCGCAGTGCATCCCTTCACACACAGTAGCACATTATGTAACAGCATAGTAACAGATTTTACTAATTACTAAAGTGTCTTTTTTTTTTTGTTAGCTTACATAGCAATCGCCCTGGAGTGAGTAATGAAGAGCATGTAAAACCCTTTTGAACCCTCCTGCGCCTAGTGCTGTGACCGTTTTATTTGCTGTTAAACTACTGTTTGTGCCTTAGACCATGTGCATTGATAATTTAAATAGGGTCCTAAACCCCCCTCCCTACATTGGGTTGTTTTCAGATTGTAGTTAGTCTATAGGTCACTTCAAGCAAGAAAATCTGAGACGAATGCGTAGAGAACAATTCAAACGTCAACACTTCTCACAGCTGGAGGTGCTTTGTTTTCATTTGGCAGTTGTCCACCTAGCCATGGTAAAGCAGATGTTGCCGCTTTTCCAACCATCAACTCAGTCTAACGCAGCATCTTTTTAAATGCCCAGCAAAACAATATGAATGGGAATGGCAAACAATGATGCCCAACTGTGAGGAGGAGCACACGCAAGATAAGAAAGCTCTGAAGCACATATAGAGTATCACGGTGATCAAAACTGACAGCTCCGTATTACCACTGACTACCTCGTTCTGCCCCACTGGCAGATGAACAGAAATAAGCAATATCAGTCTTCAGCTTCAATCCTTCCATAAAGACAATAAGAAGGCAAAACATATGAGAGAAGAAGAGCAATACAATGTGGCTGTAATTTGCCCCCAGCGGCAGCATTTACTGTTTCATTAAATAATCAGTCACCTTTTCAGCGAGCAGTCCGTGACTAGTCGGGCATTTAGAGGGAACTTTAGGGATTATCAATCCACAGAATGGACCCTGGTCTAGAAAACAGGAGCGACGGTGAAAACTGAGAAGGCAAAGTATTGACGCTGCAGGGCAGAGAGGAATGGTGACATAGATGATGAGATGGTGAGAGTGAAGGATCGGATGAGGTATGGACACCAAATACCATAATGCCAGAGACATGGATGAGGGCACCATTGGGGTAGTACCTTATGTGAGCCAGCACAAAGATTGAACTCCCCCACACCTGCCTCCACCATGCTAATAGAAAAACATCAGTCATGAGTGGAGTCGTCATAAATTAATACATCCCGGTAACTGCATGACAACTCTCCAGAAGAATATAAGGAGTTTTAGAAGGTGTTTTTACAATGTTGTCACTTAGTAATTCTAAGCACACACCTTCACACCGCCTATTTAGTCAACAGCATAGACAGAGGTAAGCATAAGAAAAGAAAGCAGAGGCGAAAGAACCATTTTATTTTTAGATTATCATTACATTCACAATGACTAATGTGTTTTTATCCTCACTAAAACACCATTTATCATGCCCATCAACTAGTCTTTTAGCTCACCATTCTCATGCGTACCAAATACATCCAATATTATCAGACATGCAGTTTTGTGACTAGAAACCCAGGTTATTAAATAGCTTAACATTTCTTACTGCTGTACAGTACAGTGCCGTCCATGTTTTACAATGATGACTAAAAGTCCAAGATTCAAATGGGCTTCCAAATTTGAAGAACGCTTTGTTTTGTCACAGTCAAGGACAGAAGGACCTTGTTGCAGGCTTAAACATAATAATACATTTTGAACGCATTATAAAACGTGTATTTTAAATAGCATGTCTTCTAACAGTGGGTCAGCTTATGGACAAATTCATTAAAGTGGTAGGTGGGTTTGATGGATAGACCCACACATCATTACTAGACACTATCTGACTTTCAAAATGGCCTACCAAAGCAGCACTCCATTAATCTACAATTAAAAAAAAAATATATATATATATTTTTTTAAACTTCAATTCTAACAGCAGGGGGAGGTAATTACCCAACATATTTTAGAACAAGCTTGCAGTCCTACATTTAACTTTACTGTCAAAATATATAATGCTTGTTCCAGAGTCCAATTCCCAATGTGAACTGACGCAATTATTTATGTATGGAGAGAGCCCTCTCCAAATTGAATCAGACCTGAGGTCACTACTTGACTACAAATTACTCATGAGCCTTACTTGTTTTATTTTTATTTATTTTTAGGTAGAATTCAAATATTAATACGTACTATAGTCCCCTCATTTCTCACAAGGATGATGCTTGACAGACACATCTAACATCTTACACTGTTAGTTGGTCTGCATTGTACTTGAGGCAAATCACAACCTACTTCACAATATCAGGGACTTTAAACTACAACAGGCTCTTGTTCTCTTCTCGTCCATTTAGCATACCAGTTATACCATATACATACAGTACTGACCGACCCCATTGGGACATTAGGAAGATATTGCAGGTGAATGGGTCCAGTGAGTTGGTACACACCGCCCAGTAGCAATTCATCAGTGCACGACATTTGTAATTTGATTGGTTCTCTACAACAGCTCTTTATTGGTGAAGCCATTCATACAGTCACATAGAGGACATAGGCTTGTTGACGTTTACGTGGGTACTTTAAAATCATATGCATTATGTTTATCTACTGGTGGTTGTTGTTCTTTGAAGTTAATGAGATGTTATTGATAATTGCTGCTGACACAGGCTTTATTCTCTATTTGCTGAATGGTACCAACTCCTTATGTTAGTTCTTATCGTAAATGCTGTACATTTAGAACAGCTACATGATCCTTAAATAGGACAGGGTCAGCAACCATTTCTTTTGAACCAATGTGTTGTCATAATGTACAGCTCTGGAGTACAGTCTGAGAATTTCACAAGGGATCGATTTAAAAATAAGGATGCCTACGGTGCTGAGAAACAGGTCATGTGATCCATGGGAATATAGACATTATGCAGGCTGAGAAAAGTGTGAACACGAGACACCTGAAATGAAACAAAACACCATCTGTACAAAGGTTCACTCGCAATCAAACACAGATGTCAAGCTTATGTAAACAATAACAGGGTTATTGATTCATTTAAAATCAAGCACACACCATATGAACTCAATTGACTTTTAGGATTATCTAGATTTTCATTTCAGTTATGCAATGAATCCCTCCACTGCACACTCGAGGGAAGGCCTTGAACTGACAATTGTTAGAGATGTTGTCTTAAATAGATTAAGTGTCCACTTTCAAAGCAGCAGTCAGTAGCACTCAGCTAAAACAGCTGGGCGGGCCATGTACGATGTGACATGACATTACTGATGGACCTTGGCTTGTTTTCCCTTGCTAGAGTTCCCAACCAACTATCCATTATTAAACTTCCCCATAAAAAAAAAAGTTTGATCTAAAAGAATAGGGGAAGATCTCTGGGGATCAGCAGAAACACATCTGAAATGTATCGGGGCAGCATTGTATTCTCAGCCACATGGTACATGTTTTGGACAAGAAACAATCACTATATACATATACCATATACATATCCTGGTTCTCTCAACCCTACTCATGTGTCCCTGTCAAAAGACATAACATATCTCAAGCCCAACAACTATTTCATCTCTTCTTGTCCTGCAGTCCCGAGTGTGGGCACATTCATGCATGTGAGTGTCTGCATGCACTCCTGCCAGTAAAATGGAAGTCCAGATCAAAGCCCTCCACCCTCTCCATGTCCGGCCAACTTCACTGCCTGATTACGTTCCTCCCATTATGGCTGCAATTCAACATGACAGAAAAGGAAAGCTGGTGGCTGAGCACAGGGAAATGGAGGACTGGAAGAAAGAGGAAGAGAGGGCATGGAAATGTGATTAGCTCTGAATAGAAAATGATATTGTTATTTCTTTGTGAAGCCATCAGACCTCTGAAGGGAGCACGCAAAGGTACCCCGACAAAGGAAGCACAGGAGGGCAAAATAACAAGAAAAGAAGTGGACCGGTGAAGGGACAACAAACTGCCACCAAATCTTTAAAGATACCAGCCAGAAACATCAAGAAGAGACAGACCACTTAGAGAATTCTCAACTCTGTGGGAGATGTCTGTATCAGCAAAAATGGTGTTTGGAAGAACAGAGCCAAACGACGAAACCCTAACCTAATAAAGAGTGATGACGAGGTTAAGCCACTGGTGTGGTTGCACTAATACTTAAACTAATACATGCATAGTGTTGTACAAGGGTAGCCTTGCACCGCCTAGTCTCTCAGAGCCAGCCCTTTATGCAAAGTCTGGGACAAATCGGATATTAAATGTACAACAAAGAATTAGTTGGAAAACTAAACGACATGATTCTGGCTGATTCCCTGTGATAAATAGCAGCTGAAGTTGCATGGTGGTTTATCCAAGCATTTTGTCCCCTATTGTAACATTGGTCAATTAGCTATAATTACTCAACCTGCTGGAACTCATTTCCGAGCTGCATCATCGTCCTTCCGCGACCACCCCAGCCCCCCTCCTCCCCGGGGAAACGTTATTGTGCGCACATTAGCCCAACAACCCCCCCCCATGTTACATGTGCAACACCTAGTGGAATGTAATGTTCAGATTGAAGATATCTTGTCCTAGCTTTCAATTGCATACCGACACATGGAGCGAAACAAATTTAAGATATCTGGAGAAAAAGTATGAGAAGTGGTATGACACAGCAATATAAGTAAAAAGAGGCAGGGAGAGAGAAATCTTGCCCCTTGACTTCAATCAGTGCTTATTGGTTGACAACAGCAACTCTCTCCCGCCTGTCATTGCACTCAATGTCAACAGGTTCAAGCCAATCGCAGCTACAACTTTGGTTTCATTCAGGAGGAAGATCCATATGGACACTAGGTGAGACCACTTTCTAAGGGACTTTATAAACAGCACTGAGGTGTAGGAAACACTTAGGGGGTATTTGAGTTGGACAGGCTGGTGTCTGTAATTGTCCACTATACGCAATTAAATGCAATGGTCGTCCAAGCGAAGCCACACAGCAGCGGCAGCATGTAGTGTTACAGTAAAGTGTGTCTGTGCATGACCATTCTTGATATGTCATGTGTGTCAAGGTAAAGGTCCCCAGGAGGGTTAAAACAGACAACATAGACATTATAATGTACAGTTATGTGGGGGGAAATTGTATCAGAATACTTTAGAACTGCTTGGATATTAATTAATTCTTTCTAAATTTGGTCAGTTGGACAAACAAAATATTAATATTACTATAATATAAAATATAATATAAAATATAAGCTGCACTTTTCAAAAAACTAAGACTTTTTCTGAATTGAGAATTTTACACCAGACATGAGGGAAATGTATTCAGGTTGTAGATTCAGTAGTGTTGCACATTTGGAATAGGCTTTTCAGTGATAGTTTAATGACTGCTTATTTCAACTTTAACTATGGTGTCTTGGTTTACACAGAAAAGTGAAACATTTTTAAACATTTAGATGGCAAGAGGTGTTTTGGATATGCTGAAAAATCAAGTGCTTTTCAAGTGGGTGACCATAACCATTCTTCCCTGCATGTAGCCTAAATATACTGTAGTCATAGTCAAGTCAACATGACAATGAAGTAACACAGATTCGGGAGAACCTTAATAAAGACCTGCTAAATCACAAGATTTCACACCGTGGCTGTACCTATAGTGACAAATTCGTAAATGCTCACATTTGATCAAAATTAGCTTTCAATGTCATAACTAAATTGACCATAATGTCAAAACATCTACTATTTATCATTTAAGATTTCATTTTATGATAGCCTATGGTTGTTTCACAACATATTCCTTCCACTTCAATCATATTTTCCTCCTCCTACTCGGCCTCCACTAGTTCTTATTTCAAAACATTTCCCAGCATTACGGATAACATATTTGCTGTTGATACATTTGTGCAGGTTCACGACAGTGAGTGTGAGCAAATCTATGGAATCCCCATTTGTTTTATGTATGCAACTGTAGTGAACTATTTCATAATATGCATCACTGTCACTCAAAAACAACGTAAAGTCATTGTTGGTTTGTGTACCTCTTATCTGCAGCTTTTATAAACAAGCTGAGAAAAGCAGCATGCTACATTTTCATCCAAAGTTATGCCCACAGGCTAGCTTCTTCCCAGCCTTCCAAGTCAATCCCTGGGTATCCCTGTTTTACGCTGAGGAGTGTGATGGAGGATGAAGGTGGGAGAGGAGAGGTGATAGGACAACAAAAGAGGAATTGTATGAAAGGAGAGGACTAGAGAGGAGATGCGGTTTCTGAGGACCACAGATAGCAGCGAGGACGTGCTGCCTTGAGCAGAATGGTCGTTTGTCCAGAGTCGGTCGATGTTATACACACAAACGCACGTACGCACACACACACACTAGATACTCTGTTTACCACCCAGATGAGGCAGTAGTAGTTCCTCATGCAGCTTGTCAGCTTTAGATTCTCTATTGTCTCTATTGAATCTCTAGAATCTCATTGAAGAATTTTACTTTTGTTAAACCCTCTATATCTCCATTAACTCGATTTCAAATAAAAATAACCCATCCAATCTATCCAGAGGAATATATTTACATATATATTATGATGCCACGTTTATTGATGAAACAACCTAAAATAGTAAGGTAAATGTTAATGACCTCTAATTATGACATCTCTTCTTGAATTAATGGGAGCAACGTTCTTAATGATACTAGAAGAACAGCCATATTGAAAAACTCCAAGAGGCCACTCTAACGGAAGAGGAAAATATTTAGTTTCAATATAGTTACAGAAAATAGCATAATGCTCTGAAACTCTGAAACACAGTGTGAGACTGTTGATTTCAAAATGGAGGATCGCGATCAGCTTCCTTTGTCTGGGCAAGTTGAACTTAACCCCTTAACTGGATGAAGAGCCCTTTATGTTTTGAGTATCAAAACAATGTTTGGCAGTGCAGGACTGCTACTTGCTTTTAGTACATGTTACACTGGATGTGTGTCCATACAATGCAGTTGGGTTTTGCACCACGTACAATATTGCTCAGGGATCGAACCAGTGGGAGGCAGTGCTGTTAACGGAAGAACTCACTGAAAAATGCATCTCGAAAAGATAACACTTCTACACAGCCAGGGTTGGGTCAGAATAGAACATGGCAAGTTTTGTCATCTGCAACCTAATTCCTTTGGAATCTTTAATTATATCTGAAAACTTTTGAATTATGTACTTGACTTTGTTTAGCCTACACCTGCACTCACTACACAATTCCATTACAACAATTATCAATTACAACCCGACCTTGCTTTTACACAAACTCTGATAGCTTTATTTTAACCACTGCAATTGCAAAGGAAAATAGCTGATGCAAATCACATGCAATACTCCCCAGAAGACAGTGGGAGATGAGCATGTGTCCCACATATTACTGGTTACATGTGGTTCTCATAGAAGAGCACAAATGTACTCAAATGCACATGCATCCATGCGTAATTACACTTTGAATGCACTTACAGTAGCTGGATGAGCTACTGGCAATGTTAGAATGACTGTGAATCACAGTTTATCACTATATAAATCAAAGAGTGACTCAACATGAGTTAAAGGCGGTCATATATATTTAGTACATTAAATTCAGTGTGTTGCGTGTGTGGGTGCGTGCGTGCGTGCGTGTTTAGGCATGCTTGTCAATGTGTGTGTCTATAGATAAGAATAATCTACAGGCAAAATTTGGTTCATGTATTCTGCATGTACATGTATGTTTTAAGATCAATTATGATGATAATTCTTTCTGCATACTATAAATGTAGTTATTACTTTTGCTGCAGTAAATATCATCTATACCATTGACTCATAGGATAAAACTATGGAAGCTTAATACAAAGGTATGGACACAGATCTCTCATAATAACCTGCTATCATTGTGGGCAAGTCAATTAAGGGGTTTACTGAGGCACTTGAAAATAAATGCAAAACTCAATAGCATATTGTATTTCCTGTGCAATACCCACACAATAGACATTTCAGAAGTGGCCTCCTTCCAAGTATTTCAACCAGCAAGGAAAAACCCCCAAGTGTCTTTGTTGGGTTTCTTCAGAACAGCTTATGCATGACCTTTGGAGGCCTTGATTTCACCCTGGACACTGTCAAGTGTTTTCCTCACATGATGCTAGTCAGCCATGGTCATCTCACATCCTCCAGTTTCCCTCTAATCATTACGTCGCTGGTTGACAAGGACCCTCATAAAAATGGTGAATTATTAGATGCAAGCCAAATTGAGCTCTCTGTCACATCTTTCTTAAAGAATATTTGACAAATCATGACTGGATATGGATATTGGATGTCATTGACCCACATGTAGCTTTTTTAGAATATATATATATATTTTTTTTAAAGACAGAAAAATTAAAAAGGGACATTTTGTTTCATGAGTGACGAAAGCTGGAATATGCAACTTTCTAGAGATACTTTACAGTATTTCAGATGAATTCAGCAGATCAGTACAGCATTTGGATGTATTATGCAGCTTCATTTGACCTCTTCAGTCCATGAAATAAGCATTTGGCTGTCTCTTTACTTCAAAGCAGCTTGTGAAATGAAATAAATAAACAAACATCCAAAAATAAGTGGAATACTTAAATTTTTGGTTCCCTAAAATTCGCCTTCAGCGTTTCAATTGATGGGATTGAGCATAGACTAGTCTTTGTTCTGGAGCCAAAGACATGTCATTGAAAACTCCTTCATACTTTTTAATGCACCAGAACATGACTTATATCTAACATTTTCTTACTATAAAACTGTGGCCTTCAGACAATGCTGGGGAAAAAAACAATTTAAACTTCCAACATTTCTTTTGAATATACAGACAATAAAGTGATACTGTTTAAGAACTTTTAAATACAATGGTAACTAGTTAAAGTAACTAGTTAAGTAACTAATTAAAAGTGGACCTTATAAATGTGTTAATGCTAAATACTGTATGTTAGTGTTAATAAAATGTGTTATGCAAGGGTTTTAGTCTTTGGCACCGTTCTGTTTAAATATAATACAGTACATTCAAAGTCAATGCATGTAGTATCTAATACACAGAATTCCCTTCCTTAAATAATAATGTAAATAATTATAATCAACTCTAAATCCAGAAATATGCACAAGTGTTTACCGCACTTCTTTATTCTTCCAAGCTCTTGTTAAAATGGCAAATCAGACTTTTCAGTGAATAGAATGTTGTATAGTCTACCCCCTGCTATGTGTCTCAAGCAGAGTCTAAAATACCTCACAAAAAAATTATGATAAAAAGCTACAGTATCACACAGTACCACTTCTATAGTATTAAACTAGCCCCCATGTGTAGCAGTCAGTAGCTAATCAGACTGTAGTCTACTGTATGTTTATAGAAAAACATAAATAACATTAATTATTATGGGGGAAAAATAAAACAATACTGTTTGTCGGAAATACAGCAGGTCCTTTTCACGCTTGTCAGAAAAAAAAAAACATTTACAGTACATGTACTTATTGGCTACATGTGTGTGGCACAAACATGGACTCACACACAGAATAAGAGCACAAATGTAGTTTGCACAGACACAGTCTCTTATCAGTTTCATGGGTAGTTCATAATAGCTCAGATACTGGCACACAAGAGCTGATTAGTGATTCCAGAGCATCCATCCGGCATAAGACGGATGGATGTGATGAGACCCATCTATCAAGCCTGACAGTCTAATTCAAGCTGATGGAAAAAGCACAACTATCTCTCTTTTGATCTGAACTACCACTTCCAGATAGGACAATATATTAATACGACATGGGAGAACGTCTGAAATGAGCTGGCAGCGGTGAATGTTATTTCTTCTGTATAACAGAGACATCTGCTGGCTACCAGTTGTCTTACAGCACAGGCCCCACACTAACCAGTATAACAGATGTGGTTCACATCCTGTGACTCAATATATGGCTTGCTTTTATTAAATCAGATATGGGTTTAGGTTACTTCTTCTTTCTCTGCAGTGTTTCTGTGATCAATAAACATTTATTTTATCATATTTTTCTGTGTATAATTTCATTTGTATACACGCACACACAGATGCAACAATTTGCTTCAATTAAATATATATTTAGTTCCTATATAATAACCCAGCTCACCGATGTTCATCCCCTGCTGCTTTCTGCATGTCTAATATTTCATTCATATAGCCAATGATCTCCAATTCACAACCATATGCTGACGTGTTAATTCTTGAGACATGGCCATGTTAAAAATGGCTGCCAAGTCATCTCTGAATGGATTTCATTTAAAATGTGCCACACCATCCCATCTGCCCACAGCACACTTGAAATCCCAATTGTTCACACAGAACAACTTCACAACATTTATATAAAAAAAAGATACAATAGCTAGATAGAAGTAGCTTGTGAGTGCGTATGTGCATGTGTTATTGGCAATGCTATTGCACAGAGCGAAAGACAATGAGGATAGGGTTGACGGGGCCAAACAAAGTGAGAATTAGCTAATGGCAGGGTCAGTCATTCAACAGTATTGCTCAGCGGTCCTCCGTGGCGGACACGACAAAATGCATTGTGAAGCAAAGCGTATACCACGGCTTTTTTGATACGAGTGGTATTTGGCACTTTGTTTATGTTCCTATTTAAGGAGCCAGGACTGTTTTTTCACATGCACAGAGAACGGTAAGTTAGCGAAATGCTAGGAGATATTTGTTGAATTTTACAAAAAGTGTTTTAGCTTACATTTAGCTTGCAATAGCTGACTTTACCTTTAATCATCATCAAATGAGCAATGCAATCAATACATTACTCACTGGAAGGTCAAATCAGGTGAGACTCCACTCCTGCTAATCTTTAGTTTGTTCTTATTTGTGTATCTGATATTCAATACCTCATGATTTACCCTTTTTATTAACAATTAAATAAGAAAATGTAACCCCATAAAACCCTTGACTTCCAACTGACTGTTATCCTACATGTCTTTTTTTATCTTTTGTATTAACAATTAATGATTTTTGGTAAATTCGGGGGGACCGGAGAAGTTAACATATTGGTTACCATTGATGTATATATATATATTTTTTATCAGTGCACTACAAGATGTATTTCTAGACATGCGAGGGAAAAAATTGACAATGCCTTTGCAGAATAATAAATCACAGCTCATTATTATTATTATTATATATATTTTTTTAGCTTTAATTCCCATTTCTTGTTTAGTCTTATGAAGGCTATAATTTACTTCGTAGGGCAACCTACCATATAACCAATCACAGCGTCAAGCTACAATAGCTTTTATGAACTAAAGTAGCATGTTCTACTCCCTAGGGCGGTTAGGTTAAACCTGTCTCCACTCTATAAAAGCTCTGGGTATTTAACTGGCTTCAAATTCAAGAGACAGATGCTTTCCCATCTCCCACTTCTGGGCCTGCCCATCATTGCCATGGAAACATCACAGATAGAGGAGGGGTTTCACATATTGCATCGGATGTGTGTGTGTGTGTTGGTGTGTGACAGAGACAGATTTCACAGAAGACTGATGAGTAGAGGCTAATGGCTGCAGTGTTTGCATACGCACGCACTTGTTTGTGTGTGGCGAATGAGAAACCCTGAAGCAGGTCCATAACTCTTGCGATTTTAATCACACACACACACACACACACGCACACACACACACACACACACACACACACGGAAGAAAGTCCCACACACAGTACTGTACATTAAATATATTTGTCAAGTTGTCAACCTATGAGCCATAATATAATTTGACATTTAGGACGCAGACATGCAAAGGTGCACGCACGCACACACGTGCACACACGCACACACACACACACACACATATATATTAGAAAGCAATTCTCTTAATCAGAGCCATCAACAGTAAATACGTGGTTACAACACATAACAGTTCTGCTGGCTGAGACTGGCTGTGTATACAAGCACACTATGTTTGACAGCGCTGTTGTGTGGTGTATGGCAGTGATGGCTCCGTAGATCATCATTACAATTACTCACACATGCCGGGGAATGTTGAATGAAGGCCGCTTTGTCTACAGGATTTGTGCATTCAGTACAGAAACAAACACACACACACACACGCACGCACACACGCACACACACACACACACACACACACACACACACACACACATACCACAAACAAGAAGACAGCGTTTTGCCAAATACTGTACATATTTAAATAAACTGTTTACACACGCACACACACACGCACACACACACACACACACGTCTCGTTCTTTGTTTGAACTTTGTTGTTTACCTGTCCTTAGCAGAAAAGGGCAGAGCCAGCCCCGAGCCTTTGTCCAGTGAAGCATGGTAAATCCACTAATGTGTGTGTGTGTGTGTGTGTGTGCGTGCATGCGCCTGTGTTTGGATGTCTCTGTGTGCACTTCCTCCGGCTTTGAGCTTCCATGCTCTTAAAATGTTTACTGTTGATTTTTTTAATGAGACCCTCAATGTCAGGGTTGATATTCCATAATTTATTGATGTCAAATCACTTTATTAAAATAATTTGTCTCACATATTGACATATTAAATATGATAGTGTGTAGATCTTTATTGTAATGCCAACTGTAAAGTGTGCACTGTAATTAGGAAGCTTTTAAGATAAAGCAAATGAAAAGACCAGCACTAATATATCTTTACAATATAATTTAGCTTTCTTTACAAAATAATGTTCAAGAACAAAAACAAATCTAATCTAAACATTGGCAAAAAAGTACGTAGCAAGTAGAGTATTTTTACTTTAAAAGGCAATTTGTTAAAAACACTATTTTAGTCCTTCATTTTGGCCTGCCTCTGGGCCTTTGCTCTGCTTTAATAAAACACTGCCTGGGAGAATTAAGTCTAAGTGGCCTATATCCACTCACGGTGGCAGGATGAAGACATTTCCCCTTAGACACAACTATACGAGCATTACCCTGCTCACATGACTTTCCTCTGTTCTCAATCTGCATCTATACCTCTATTTTAGAACAGGGCCAGAACACACGAGAGTTGTAACATTCATAGAGTTCGGTAGAGCCACAGGGAGCAGCACTAACAATGCATTCGTTCCTCTTCTTTTAAACGAAATCCCAGTCGCCCAGCGAGGGTGCAGGACAATGTATAGCACACTAGATGGCAGCAATGTCCCATATTACAAAAATAATGAAGGGAATTCCACAGTGATGCAATATGTAATTGTAGCGTATATTATGTGCAATACTGTGCGTAGGAGCATATTTGCGCCCAATACAGTACATCACAGTTATACTTTATAGCATATACTTTAATATGTGTGTGTGCGTGTGTGTGTGGAGGGGGTACATTTGAGAGTAAACAAGACATATAAATAATGAGTAAAATGTTCCATTAGTCATACACAAGGCATCACTACTTAGGTATAAGTGGGATGACATTAAAGGCAGATATAGGGCATAAAGTCCCATGGGTGTTGATGCACAATAAGCTGAGTGTGTATTTTGCTTGTGTTTGACTGAGGGGAAAGTGTGGGGGGAGTCTCACAGAAGACTGATGGTCTGTTTGCATACAGTCATCTGCGAGCCAGCACTAGGTCACTTCTGCCTTCTGTGAGTCTGTGTCTTGTGTTCACACACACGAAGACTGGAGATGGATACATATAAAGTTTACATACAGCATTGTTCCGACGATATGCTGCATCCATCCTGCACTCCTCTCATTAAACAATGACGTTTAATCAATGTCCCTGGGTTGTGCTGTGACAAGGCTTAATCAAACAGCCAGCACCGCTCAGCAACGGATAAAAGAGGTGACTGCGATTGATGGCATGTGACAGACACACGCATGCATATTCAGAACTCCAGTCGGACCAGAGCCTTTTGTTGCTCAAGAGAGACTGCGTAGGACTGAATGCCGTTTCACCTTGAGCTCACGATTGATCAGAGAGGGGAACGCGACCTTCACGGCAACAGCAGAAGCATTGCTAAGCATCATATCAACCAGTGAACGGATCCATTCCCAATATACTATACTGTATCATGGGACACATTAGTCGGAATTATACTTATTTTTGTACATTTATTTTACATAATGAACAAATACTGCATATGGCTTACAGGTGCATGTGTGTATATAATCACTGTGTGTCTTTGCACATCTGTGTGTGTATACATGTCTTAAGCCATATGGAGCACAAAAGAAACTTTTTAGAACAGAGGGTATGCTTTTTTGAAGATTATTTTGCTGAACAACACAACTTCTTCCACCACATCCACGATGCACGTGTGTGATCATGAAATATCCAAATGGCTGCATATTTGTTTCAGATGGATCAATATAAACAGGCATCTTTCCAATGTGTTTGGTTGGTATGTGTGTGTGTGTGTGTTTGGGCGTGCACTGCACATGTTGGAGGCGCAGCAAGTGCGTAGAGCACGCATGACAAATACAGTATGCAAGATAAAGAGACACCATGCAGCGAGACATCAACATCACCATCGTTAACGTGTTTCTTGTCACGTCATTTCATGGGATATTTACAGTGTAGTTGCTTTTCTTCTTTTCTTACTAGTTCTGAGGCTTTATCGCCTCACATAAACACACAAAGTATATACATTATGGATACTGCTAGAGCATGTCTGGTGGCAGAACAAATGAGATAACATGCTGAGCACCACAGCAACATAACAAATCCTCTGCAGAGTACTTTGAAATGAATGGCCAAGCCTGTCGATCCTTGGCATAATGTATATACAATGTAAGGTGATATTTTAATGATATATATAGATATAATATTATAAGTCAGTAATATTGCAATATTATTGACATTGAGTATTATTGAGTAGATTCCATTTAGACCACACACACAGTTAGTTGATAATTAAATATTCTAAGATATGTCAATATATACATCATTAAGGGTTTTCCAATATATGTTTTTTAGTTTAAAATTCCTCCAGTTTTCAACATTATATGAATAGCTTTTATATTCAAAGATATAATATAATTTCTAACGTGATCACCATCACACATGCAGTGTTAATTTCTTCGCCATTACAGTTAAGCTATCATATAGTAAAACCATCCAGAATTTTCAAGCTTGTGCATTATTTTATTAGCTATGGGAACTTTTAATACATAACCAGTACAGCCATTTACAAAAACATTGCCCAATCAGATTCCACGTACTGTAGTTGGTGCCGATTAATTCCTTTGTTCAGACAATTATTATTGTCTCCACAACTTTGAATGCAGATTTGCCAGATTGCTATGCAGAGTGGAACAAATTGTATAGCTTGCAAACTGCAGGATGCTCTTACCAGGCTTTAGTGAATTGATGTTCATTGACCACCAAACGTAACTCATTCCATGAAGTCAAAGTTGCCACGTAGAGACCATTTCATCCGTTCTCATTATCCCAAAGTGCTTTATCTTGTAGAGCTACTCATGCATCACTGTGATCCTTGGGGCATATTATTAGCTTCCACCAAATTAAATGATGTAAAGTAGCTGGCTACAGATGATGGTAGACCTCAGTAATTGATAACGATCAACGCTGCCAACAATCCCTTATTATTCATATAATGGATGTGTTGTTGCTGACTGAATTAATAGGCCTGTTATCAATGGAAAGTGCACAATAGCAAGTCTAATAAGTACACATCCACAACACTTAAGTGGCCATGTCTTACCTGTGTGTCCAGGGCCACAGATGTGTGTCCAGCATGCAGCACAAGCAGAGGGAGGGAAAGAGACAGAAGAAGACGTTAGCAAGCAAACACACCTGAACACAACCTGTGTCAAAGCACTGCAGTGCAGCCAGCAACAGCATTTGGCCACAGTCCACTTGACTAGAAGAACAGAAGACATTACAGAAGCACTACAGGGTCCAACAGAGCTGTTGAGAGCTCCTCCTGTCTGTCTCCTCTGCTGTGGACCATTTAGACCATTCTTTACAACGGAGGCCCACAGCAGCAGCTCCACGCCAGGCTCACAGTGTGTGTGTATGTGTGTGTGTCAGATCTGCCTGGCAATGCATTGTGGGAGAAGCTAGCCTGCTTGCTAAGCCTGATATGATGTGGCCCTGGTCATGATAGCAAATAGGGTTAGTAACAAAGAGGTTTCCAGTTTGGCTGGTGTATTTCTTCATCTGTTACAGTCAGTTAAGATTGAATGAACCCAGTGTGTATAATGAAATGTATGTACTGTAGCCAAAAAGTTAATTATGTAACATCTGGGAGACTAGCTAATGTTGAAGAGTTATGTACGTGCGTGTGTGTGTGTATTAATGAAAGCCAAGCTCTCTGCTGAAATAGACTCAACCTGCTTCTGTTGTAGAGGATGGATAAGCATTACAACGAAATGCACACCACACATTCTCCACTTCATGTTAACTTTAGAAGATTAATGCCACATTACACTTAGAGAGAATTGATACTGTGCTATACTTCTTAAAGAGGCCAACCCGCCTGCCCGCCCGCCGTGCGCACACACACACACACACACACACACACACACACCCTGGTCCTTGCAAATAAAGTGTGTGCTGTATGTACTTAGCCAGCTCATAGCACATGCGTGGATGTAACAATGAATGGCCTGGTAAGAGAATAGAGAATATAGCGGCCATACATACAGGTAGGTATTACCTCCTCTACCCTATAAAACACACAGAGCCCTGCACATATATATTGCATTGTGTCTCATATCACTTTTCAAATGATGTGGTTGATTTACTCAGGCTGATTTACTCCGTGGCAAGCCAAGTCTAGACTGAATCTGATTTAGGCAGTCAATACTAGACAATGCTCTGACTGACAGCTTCTCCTCCTTTACATCCTCCTCTGTTTTCTGGAATCAGAGTCTAACAGCTGGAGCGGTTGGCAAAGCCTTGATATGTAGTTGCGGTAAATGAGGACATCAGAGAGGACAGTGTCTGGTTACCAACAGTGATTTACCCATTGCTATTCTACTGGGATGAGCCAAGCTTAGAGCTCCATTGTGAAGTGGTGTTCATGCAGCTTCTCATCACAACTAAATGTGTTTAAAGCGTTTCTTTGATAAAGGAATAAAACATAGATGGCAGTTTGGCACAGATTTATATGGGATGCATTTTCAGGGAGTTATAATACATTTTTGAGGATGAAAGAGCATTGAAAATCACAACAATGTTAATAGTTTATTGTTTAGTGTATCTGTATTAAAAGTAATTAAAATTAACAAAAAACAAACCAAAGACAATATTGGATTTCCTGTATATTGCATTTTTAAGTGGTGATCTAATGTTTAGGTTGTCCATTACGACATCTGCACTATTCATCAGCACATCAGGTGTTGTATTAGAAGCAGCCAGGAAAGATAACCCGCTTTAACAGCTAATCTTCAACCTTGTGTTAGATTGTACTCTACAGTATGTTATATTATGATGTGATGTGATTCAATTACCCTTGTACAAAACAGCCTGTCATTCAGATCAGAGGGTCAGACGAAATTGCCACAATTTGGGATATTGGATTGAAGAAGTCATTAAAATATAGTCCTCTAAATGACATTTGCACTCTGTTTCCCATAATACCGGTATTATTTTAGATAGCAAGAATAAAGTCTGGCATCCTAGAATCATGAACTGTAAAGAACTATGATGATCGAGGCTGATGTAATCTAGATTAAATATGAAACTATGCAGCATTTTAAAACATTACTTTTCACCTGCACCAAATAACTGCAGTTTTCAAAGTAAATACAGTAGCTTACAGTAGGGAGTAAAAAGCTATTTTAACACACAAACTGTCAAGGTTGACCGAATGTACAGTAGATTCAGTCAGTACTAGTCTTCAGGGCTGATAGTGGCGGCTTCTTTTTTCTTTCAAATAAATAATTAGGAAAAAAAGGCAAGTAAACTGCTCCCTTGACCACTGGATATACAAAATGTCTCTCTCTTGTTTATACAACACTGCAAATATGATAGATGATACAATGGGACAGTTGTCATTCCTTGGTGGATATTGACTGACACACCTCAGAGAGTACGTACCGTGAGAGGACCACATGAAAGCCTAAAGTAACTGCTGCAACATGCCTAAACCACTCAGACAACAAAACCTACAGTATAGCAGCTTTCCATGTGCACGAACATTTGGCAGTACACCCGGGTCCTAACTCTACGCGCTTTGTAATTTCTCACCAAAATTACACTTAACCTACATGTATTTAACATTGTCATAGATGAGGAGACAATAGATTTGTTGCCATAATTCCATGATGAATGACAGCAAATGTGTCCTCTATACAGTAAATCAATTGATGTTGTGTTGTTACATTATAATGATAGAATTGGTCAGCAGTTCTAGTGTTAATTGTGAAATTTAAATAATTTATATTTTCCCTTTTTTGTTAATTAGCAGTGTACAGTAGCCTATACAAGAGTGTGTGATAGTGTGTGTGTGCATACCAAGGTTCTGTCCTTTGGAACAGAACTGTGGACATTTGTACGTTATGGTCTCTGTTTCAGAACAGTTACACCCCTAATAAGCAAGCATACTGTATGTGTTTAAAATGATACACTACTTTGCATTTCACTTGACTTTCTGAAGTGTGTCTGATCATAATGGCTTTGTGGCTTGTGAAAAGTAGCTCAAATATGGAGAGATGAAATATGGAAAGATAACGTTATGCTTGCATTACGCTAGGGGTCACCTTCCATTGCTCTGGGAGTGTGTACACTAATTGTACAGTGGCACATACAGTATGTAGTTTAAAAATGACAATGTGTGTTATTAATTACAGTGTATAAAGTTAATTTTAGGTGGCAGCTTCCAAATCAAGTGGAAAAGATGAATAATGCAAGCTTTACTTACAGTAAC
Source organism: Typhlichthys eigenmanni (assembly GCA_027564635.1). NCBI lineage: Eukaryota > Metazoa > Chordata > Actinopteri > Percopsiformes > Amblyopsidae > Typhlichthys > Typhlichthys eigenmanni. Next base: position 322 of record JAODUK010036466.1, on the reverse strand, counting down.
AACTGATAAGGCCTTGGCAGAGATATAATGCCCTGTCAGATGGGGAATGATTCACTGAGGCTGGTAGTAACGCACACACGCATGCACACTGACGCGCACACACACACACACACATGCCTACACTGTGAGATGATTAAAGGAGCCAGAGGCAGCTGTTGGTGGGAGGCAAAGGGGAGATGATGGGGTTCCACCAAACAGCTCTGCTGGACTGAGGACAGGGCGAAGCCTGGAAAAAAATGGCCTTTGGGACTTCCAGGATTCTCTCTCTCTCTCTCTCTCTCTCTCTCTCTCTCTCTCTCTCTCTCTCTCTCTCTCTCTCTCT
>JAODUK010036455.1:0-17500 GCA_027564635.1 Typhlichthys eigenmanni | reverse complement strand
CTGCCTGCCTGTCTGTCTCTCTGCCTGCCTGCCTGTCGGTCTGCCTGCCTGCCTGTCTGTCTCTCTGTCGGTCTGCCTGTCGGTCTGCCTGCCTGCCTGCCTGCCTGCCTGCCTGTCGGTCTGCCTGCCTGCCTGTCTGTCTGTCTGTCGGTCTGTCTGTCTGTCGGTCTCTCGTTCTTTGTCTCTGCCTTTCAGCAGGTGTCTCATTTCATGTCTGTCCTGCCATCGTTGTCCTCCATTAGGCGGCATATCCTTCTCTTCTCCAAGTCGATGTGAACTTCATGTGTGTTGCTGCGTACATGCCCACCAACGAAGAAGCTACACTGGAATCAATGGGTGCACTCAGCCATCGCAGGGCACTCGGCTCAAAGCTCCATGCACTCCCTCGGTGGGGAGCAGCATAGCCCCGACACGGTCACTGTTAATATTGATTGTATGTGTGTGTGGGGTCCACAGTCGAGGACAAAGCAGAAATGCTCTGCTGTACAGTAAGTGTCAGCAGAATCCATCCCACTATTGACTTGAGGAGACAGAATAGGAGAGGACAGGGAAGTAGCCAGAGAGCAGTCTCAGAGAAGAGGATGACAGGGAGGGGAGCAGCGCAGGAAAGAGGAGGTGATTTGGGGTGAATTAGGTTTAAGAGCTTGTGCATAAATGCATCTGTCAGAATAGAGAGAGAGAGAGAGAGAGAGAGAGAGAGAGAGAGAGAGAGAGACTGAGAGAGAGTGGGAGACTTGGCCGAGCGAGCAAACAGAGCTGGACGTGCAACAGCGAGAGAATGAGGGCTGTGTCCAAAGAGGTGGAAAGTGGGGGGAAGGTTGAGAAAACAAGACATGTGAGTGGATATGGGTAAATAGGGCTGCAGACTTGGCCTGTGTGTGTGTGTGTGTCTGTGTGCACGCTTGGTAATGGCCTGTCTGATGGAGAGCTACTATTCTTGTCTTTACTGTGTCAAGACCTTGGCTTGAACATGAAAACCCTGCCTTCATTACTTCGTGGTCGTGTCCACACACACACACACAAACAATGTATGTATGTGTGTATATAATATACACTGTAGCTAGCTATTTTATCTTTTCTAGATTTGAATAGCTTTTATTTTTGGGTAATGCTTTACAGTAAATTACAGGCCATCAGTACTTAGCTTAGTAGCATAATAGCTTACAGTTATAGCTCAGTCAATGCATTTTTCCTGTAGGCCTATATCATTCAATAAATCTAATCTCTGAAAATGACTGTAAATTACGTAATTATATTACTAACACCGTAGTAATTTGTTAAATTATACAGATTTTTGTTGTATTTTCCATTCATGCCTTTCATTTATGTCCACAGCTTGTAATAGCATTTTGGGTTTTATTTTCACTACTTTCATTCTCTTACATTCACATCAGTCCCCGGCTGATTTCAATTTAAACAAAGTAGATGGAAACAAAGGCACAGTCTACGGGAATTAATAAAAACTGCCATTCTTTAATTTGTATTAGTGTTGAGTCGACTGTACCGTAATTGCCCCATTAATCAAATGCGTTTCTCCCATAATTTGCAATAGTTCTGTATAAATCCATCCATGCAGGTATGAAGAGTAGTTCTGTATAAATCCATCCATGCAGGCATGAACAGTAGTTCTGTATAAATCCATCCATGCAGGCATGAACAGTAGTTCTGTATAAATCCATCCATGCTGGCATGAAGAGTAGTTCTGTATAAATCCATCCATGCAGGCATGAAGAGTAGTTCTGTATAAATCCATCCATGCAGGCATGAACAGTAGTTCCCCATGGTAGATGAAGTGTGAGGGAGACACTGGCATGTTTCCATGTAAACCGAGGAGTGGTGAAATCATCTCAGGGAATAACGAGGTGCTTCATGTAGTGGCAATCAGCTAAACATCCCAGTCGTAGAGGTGCGTGTGTCATTAAATTAGCTAAGAATCAGCTCGCTATGGATGGGCTCTTACATGAGGTGTGAGCCCGCATGCTGCAGTCCGTTCTGTGTGTGGGGTCGCATTGTAGAGTGAAATCTGCATAAAACCCACTGCCATTAAGCCTTAGCGTATGTGATTAAATACCACGCTTGTATGGTCCTGATGTGTGCTTGTCTGCAGTGATGTGCTTGTTAATTAATCTGCATCTACTTGCCTGCAGGCAGAATATCTAGTTTTCTTTCACCCGCGTCATTAACCGCTAGTTACACAGCTGTCTCTTTGCCAGGGTGTCCCAGAAAACATCATAATATATGCATGAAGAGTGAAAGGCCATTCATTTTCATTATGTATTGCTTTTCTGTCATGGAAAGTACACAGGTATTGAACGCTGCAAGGAAAATATGCTTATTGGCTTTTGGGAATTCTCAATGTGGCGCCCTTTAAGCCTGTGTGAAACGATTCTTTTGAAAAAGCATCAGGTACAATCAATGGAAATAAACACATGATGGTTTTATGTTGAAAAATAAGAAAACAAACACTAGCACAATGCCAAAACAGTGTGATAGAGTTTTCTAGACATAATTGTGGAGGCTTGTATGATGTGTGCTTTTGTGATTCATGATTAGGCTTTATTGTTTCAAAGATTAACCAAATCTTGTGTGTGCTTAACTGATTATGGCTTATTATGTCAGTTTGTCTATGATATATTCTAACAAACACATTTCTTTGATAGTACAGCATACTGGCAGCATTGTTAATGACTCAGTTAATTCAGTGCTGGATATATTAGCATTGATAGATGCCTCCAAGAATTGCTAAATGCATGTTGTCACCACAGCCAATTGAAAAATCTACTACCCCGCTTCTTGAGTGTGCTGACATGCTTATAAGCGTATAAGACGTTCAGCACAAGTTACTTCTGTTCCATTGTGCTAATGTATGGAAGAGACTGAGGCTAACAACACATCAAGCCACACAGCACTAGACCTTTTATATGTAGGTTTACAGGTCACTGAGTGATGTGGGGATGTTTACTTCATCCGGATTCACAGCTGCTGTGAGGGATAGTACACCAGTAGTGTTTGCCAATGATCTCGCTGTGTGACCAAACTGTCCTCTCATTGACTTCACACAGTGAATTCACTATGGAGGAATGAGTCAGCAAATAAAAAAGAACACGTTTGGAACACACTAAATTGCTATGACCTTTTGATAGCTCAAAAATTCAGGGTAATGTGTACACTGTCACTGCCACATCAACATAAACATGATTTAATGTGTTATGTTATATTTCATTTGTTAAATATTACGGTAAGTGCATGTGTTTTTAATTATTTATTGCTACTATTTGTGTGTGAATTGAAAAGTTTCATCTTTCACCCAGTAATATCACACTGCAGTCCAGTGCTGCTGCACTACAGTGTGTTGATACAGGGGTATTGTATGTGCATGGGTTCGCTAAGCTTAGTCATGACTGCGTATGGTCCTACCTATTGTGCATAATATTGTACATCTGTGGTGCTAATTCACATGCTACAGTACCAAAAGGGTACGTCATAGCCACTAGCCACAAACTGCTAGTAAGAAGCGCTATTGTCCACCTGCCGCGGGTTAAACTGACCCGGTGGCTCTCTGCTCCCCTCCCCCCTACTTCCCCTTTCTTCCCTCCGCCAGCTCCTCGCGATTGGCCCTCCCGGCACCGTACTACCAGCCGGATGGGGGCGACGAGCGGCCCTTCATCTGCTCCCTGGCAGCCGACAACGGCATCATGTCGTGCACCGACGTGCCGGCGCGGCGGGAAGGCGGCCGCACCTGCTGCTTGGACAAGGAGGACGCGCTGCACCGCCAGGCGCTGGGCCTGGCCCCCGAGCACCTGGCCAACGCCAGCGGCGCCGGTGGCAGTGGAGGGGCCGTGGGCCTGTGCATTAACTGGAACCAGTACTACACCCGCTGCCACACGGGCAGCAGCAACCCGCACAAGGGTGCCATCAACTTCGACAACATCGTCTACGCCTGGATTGTGATCTTCCAGGTGGGACTGAGGACACACCGTATTACATGCAGACTCTACTGCATGTCTGTGTAGAATGTGTCCATTGGCTGCAAAGCATATGTGACATTTAACTGATTTATTTAAAGGTATAGTCTCCAATTATTAGCTAATTGTAAGCTAATGCACTGTTCGAAGAATTCACCAAATATCTCCTCTCATCTTGCCAGCTTACCATTCTGTGTGCGTTTTTAAAAATATATATAATTGTATATATACAAAGCCCTGGCTCCATAAATAGGAACATAGACAAAGTGGCGAACCCCGCTTACAACAATAATGCCCTTGGTTTCGCAATGAGATTCGTGTGGGGCAGAGCTTCTGAGGAAATGTGTTGCTCTAAGCGTCCTTGAGAATGACGGACCCTGCCTTTTAAGTAGCGTACATGTGTAATGCCCCATGTGGTTGAAGCCGGTAATGCAGAAAGTGTGTCTGTTAGATTTACAAATATGCTCTCTCTGTAAGTGGCTTGCGCTTCTCAACTCGGCTGTTTCGAGGAGTATACCTTTAAATGATCACAATGAATTATCATAATCATAATGCTGAGGCTTTAACCAACCCTGTATTCTAATTATGCCCTAATTATTTCAGTTTGTCTATGATATATTCAAGCAAAGTTTCTTCAATAGTACATTGTACTGGCAGCATTGTTAATGACTCAATTAATTAAATGCTGGCTATATTAGCATTGATAAATACCTCCAAGAATTGCTAAATGCATGCTGTCACTGTAGAGACTTACCACACCCAAGCTAACTGTGTTGTTGTTACCAGTCAAACTGACATGCTCAATATATGCAGGTAAGCATATACTGAGCATGTTTCATCCTGCTCCAATAGCATCTGTGAGGGATAGTTGACGATGATAAATATGAAATTTGCAAACCATTTAGAAGGCTGGTGTTGAGATAGAGGTGTTTTATTGTGATTTGTCCTGTAGCTAACTGTTAAAATGAACTTGACTAGCTTCCGTGTATGAATATGCAACAGCTATATTTGCATTCAGCAGAGCACATTTAACACATTTGCCCCCTTCCCAGGTGATCACTTTGGAAGGCTGGGTGGAGATCATGTACTACGTGATGGATGCCCACTCTTTCTACAACTTCATCTACTTTATATTCCTCATCATTGTAAGTGATTTGTTGTTATTTCACGCCACACACACCAACAGTCATTCTAGCAGAAACCAGGTGAAGGATTCGGCTTGCTGTACGTGCCGTGTAAATAGCTACCACGGGAGCCCAACTTGCTTACTTCACATGTTCCAGCGCTAGCTACTAGAACTGTGGAGTTCACAGCGCGTTTCCAATCCAGTATGTGTAGATGGCAGACGGCCCACACTACACCGGCTGGTAATATCAGTCCTGCTCTGAGTGGCAGAATGCAACATTTATAGACTTGTGAGAAACCGATGGGCGTCAAAGATGAAACAAAGTGTCTCGATCCAATGTCCGAGGGAGGGCGGGAAATGTTCCATTAATGTATCTGTGACGGAGCGAGGGAGAGTGAGAGAGAGAGAGAGGTAGAGAGGTAGAGAGAGAGAGAGAGAGAGAGGGGGCAGGGAGGTGGAGAAGAGAATGGGTTTTAAACATAATACCTGACAATGTCCGTGATGGGAAAGCATTCGTGATAATGGAAAAACGGTGTGTGGTGATGGGGTAGGGGGAAGGGGGAAGGGAGAATGCAAAAAATAATAATAACACAACATGAAAAAGAGAGACAGAGGAGTAGTGCAAGTGTGCTTTTGCGGGTGCGATGAAGACCTGGTGAGGAGGAGAGAGAGGAGCATTGTGACATATGGAGGGCAGCCTGTGTTTTATGAGCGTGGTCCACATGCCCTGCATGCAGCCGACAGCTGAGAGACACTGCCAGTCTCCCTGGGCAGGAGAACCAACACACGGGGGAGACATGGCGTACTGTGTGAGCTAATGCTACTAGCGAGAGAGGGGAGGAGATGGTGGAATGGTTCTAACTAAACAGCCAAGTCCATATGATGTTTTATGATATAAAACATTGATTTATATGATTCAGTCATTTACATTTTACATGTTGTTCAAATACTACAAGTGATACAAAATGTATAGGATTCATATTGACATCAAATACATTTAGAAAAAAGTACAGTACGCAGTATTTTCATGATTGGAATTATTTTTAAACAATATCTCTCGCAGTAGCCCCATTTAAGAATACCAAAATTATATAAAGAAATACATCTCATGATGTTAGTATTTTATAATGTGAACGTTTATCACATTATAAAATAACATTATATACATACATACAGTACGTGCTTACAATATCCTTCTAGACTTTTGAAAAAATACATTTTAAAGATGAAGGTATAGTATAGGTTGATTTTCAAAATGGGAAATATATGAGTTGATTTGCAGTAAAAGATAGAGGAATTAGAAAGATCGAGATGTTTTATATTATCACGTGATATGGACTGAATTTCTCTTTGGGGGTCAATATAGTCTTATCTTATTTTTTGCCAAGGGTGTTGAAAATAAGCAGTACGATATTAATCTTGGCTATGATTTGAATTTGTGCAGTCTCTCCTCTTTTTCTCTTTATTTCTCTCCTCTTCCCATCTGCATAGCATGAGAATGATAAACCCTGTGGCACCTAGAAACATCCTTATTTCCAACACCTCACCATCTTATGCCACAGGGTATTTGCATTAGCATTTAAATGCAATTAGCTATCGTTACGTCAGTTCAGGCTCCAGTGTTTTCCTCTGTCAGGGCGTTCTATCTAGACTATGACTAATGCTATAAGCTATTTGCTGGTAGCTATTCTACATGTACCTACAGTGCAGTACATACTGCAGCACAATTCTAGTCACACCTCAAAGTCCACCCCATAGGAGAACTCCTTACTGTACCACTGTGTCATATGTTGGAATATGCTGGAATAGCTCCCAGCACGCATTGCCAGGCAGCTGTTCTATTATTGAGCGGCTGTAACAGAAGGCTGTTTCCTAAACGGCAGTTTAAGAGTGGAGTGAACTGCTTTTATCAGCTGGAAAGGTGGAAGATCAAATCCAATGACAATGAACACATGTAGTCCCACTAAGTGGCAATACAGTAGCCAGAAAATACATACTGTACCCTGTACTGAATACAGGACCTGCACTCATGTCAGCACAGCAGTGTTTTGCTTATGCAGTCATGTCAAATGTGGACACGGTCTATGTCCTTGATTAGCACATTGTGGACCATGCTATACTCTGGCACTGCCAGCTGGATGTGCCATCCAATGATATGACAGCCCCTAACCACAACCTGCGCCTTAATACTTAATACTAGTTGTACTCACTGTAAGGCAATTGCAATACTTGTAATGGATGTTTTTCTATTGTTTAGCATCTGGCATGCTTCTGGCATGCTATTGAAGTTAATACAGTAGAATTATAACACCATAGTGTGAAAACGTCTGTTCTGTTCTAATGACTGAGAAGGTTAAAAAAAAACAACAACAAATTATACATATGTTTCTATTTTTATGAGAAGGTTTAATCCACTTTACAATATAGACAACCACATTAGTAATGAATCACTGATGGGCACAAATGTCCATTTAGCCCCTTTAGCAAAGATGCAGCCTGTTGGCCACGTCATAGTCAGGGGTCCTCAGAGACATCTTAGAAGTGTTGCTGACTGTGTGAAGTTTTCACTCAGGCACTTGCATGGGCCCCCACGGTGTTGTTCCGACAACACTGTGCTTTGTAGTGAGACCAACTGTAAGTCAGGGTGACCTTTACATTTAAGCCTATTTTTTCCACTCTAGTGGCAATGCATCAAAGCTTGTTAGTTGATCCTATAATTCACATTTGTTAGGAACAAAGAGGTGGGACCTTCAACAGTTACAGAAATGTCAGAGAGGAAGTATCGCTCCTCTTTGACACTTGACTGCTGTTCAGTTTGAACCTACGCCCCTCCAAGTGTCACAATCGAGGTTGTGAGCTAAGGAAATGCCAGATACTGTATAGTTTGTGTGTTGCAATGCAACGTATGACAGTGTAAGCACCTGTGTGTGTGTGTGGGCACGTGTGTGAGCCAATCTAACATGTATTTTTGTGGACGTTTGCACGAACACACAACAACGTGAAACAAGTTAAGCATGCCTTCCCAAATTATTTCAGTTTGTTTCTATCCCAAAGTGTCTGCTTGCGGTTGTGGACTTGGGTGTGCGTGCATGCGTGCGTGCGTGCGTGCATGCGTGCGTGCGTGCGTGTGCACTCATGCATAATGCAGTGCTCATCTGAATCTGCGATATTGGTCTGCTCTCTGTTGATTATGCGCCAGGCATGCCTACTGATAAGAGTCACAAAACACGCGCGCGTGCACACAGGTGGTGGTGCGATACTAGAGGGAAATCAAAGCCCGCGCACCTGCGGAGCAACCTTGACCCGCAGGCTGCAGATGGGCACGGTCTCTTCCTCTTCTCCCACCCTCCCTCCCTCCATCTCTCCTACTCCTCCTCCTCCACAGCTGTTCATCCAGCGCTGTCAGTAACCCCCGGCACAGCCGCACCAACCAGCGTTCTCACACACTCAAACTCTTGACGCATTGATTCCCATGCATTGCATGCATAATGCTTTGCATATAGGGCCGTTTGGTGTGACTTCTCAATTGTTTCACTTTCTAGTTTACCATACGAAACGTATTATTGTGTGACTGAAACACATTGTGTGATTGATGTGAGTGAGTCGTTCATTTTTTGTTTTTCTTTGCATTTTCTTACGTTGCACGACATTATGTTTCAGCCAGTGTTTCTATTTAACAGACGAGATGCATTGAGACCGCAATGCCTTCCTTTAATCAAATAGTGGTCTGAAGGTGTTTGTACAATATTGAGCTAGCCTTTGTGCCTTGTGGAATCAAGTCTACGGAGGCACACAGTAGTGTTAGTGTAACTGCACTTCTTCAGAAAGACCTACTTTATTAAGTCCTTTTACGGTATTGGAAAAGGGTCTAAATAGACTCCTGTCTTTCCACATCTCACACTTATTGGAAAATGAAGACATCTCGCTATAAAGTGTAAGGAAGAGAAGTAAAGAAAGCTAAGTAAAAGCTAAATGACGAGAAAGAGAAAGAAGACAGATTCAGAACTGTGCTTTGGGCATGTGCTGGCTCAATCTGTCTGCTTCAATCAGACTCACTCTGGTGCGATGCCAGCCCTCAGAGACCTTTAGCATGTGTGCTAACATGGCTACAGGGGAACTGGCACACATTAGCATCAGCTAGCGCCAGAGCAATGTTATCCCTGATGTAGGCCTAAGCTAGTGTGTTTACAATTTCAATTGCATCTTCAATTAGCAACATCTGTGTTTGTTATTAGCGACTCATTAGAAAAATTAATGTTATGGCTTATTTTGCATAAATATAGACATGCCTATACTCCCTAGTTAACTTGACTGGTTAAATATGCCTGTAGTTAAGAGTAATAAAATCCTTTGTAACTTCTCTCGTTGGACAATTTTTAACACTGTTATATATGAAGCAGGTACAATATGTTTCACAGCTGCGGTCTCCTCGGTGAACGCCAGAAACTTGAGTCCAGAACAATGTCCATCCTCGACTTACAGTATAATATTTGGCTGGGGCCTACTCCTATTGGTCCCTGAAGGCACATAGGCATGTCCACGCCCCTTTTGTGCAACTTGTGCAAAGAAAAGTTGCCTAGGATTTTATTGTATTACTCTTTACTCCAATTTTAAACATGCTAATGTATGTAGCCTACAATAACACAGAATGAGCTGTCTTATTAACACAGAATGAGCTGTGTTATTGTACATAACCACAGGTCCTGCCATGGAGGTCAGCATGTTTACCAATAGCGTTGCCTCAGTTTCATCTACAGCCATACAGCAGTCAGAATATCTATAAAGAACCACTCTGTTAAGGGGAAACTTGCATATTTGATATTTGTTTCATTCAAATATGTCCTTTTGGTTTAATTGTTTGTCTCTTTATTATTCTATAGAACAATTATTTCATCAATTAAAAGGCTTGATTGCTTTCTCCATACCATCACACTTTAGTTAGTGTGTGTGTGTGTGTGTGTGTTACCCCTAGGCTGGGGCGTAACCATAGAACTGTAGGGTGTAACACAGCAGCACCACAGCTGCACACACATTCTCCCCTATTCCTCCGTCCAGATCGGCTCCTTCTTCATGATCAACCTCTGCCTTGTGGTGATCGCCACCCAGTTCTCTGAGACCAAGCAGCGGGAGCACCAGCTGATGCAGGAGCAGCGGGCCCAATGCCTCTCCTCCTCCACCCTGGCCAGTATGGCTGAGCCGGGCGACTGCTACGAGGAGATCTTCCAGCTGGTCTGCCATGTCCTGCGCAAGGCTAAGAGACGCTCGGCCGCTCTCTACTGCACGCTGCGAGGAAAGCCCCCGCCGGTGGCCAGCGGCCGGGGGAACCGGCGAGGGGCGGGCAATGTCAATGGGGACAGGCGCCATACTTCCAGGCAGCCCAGACGTGAGTGCACGGGGAAAGCCAATGGGTGGTCTAGTTACTTAGCTTTTCCATTTAGGACAAGTCGGAATTAAGTTGAAAATGTTCTCAAATGTGAGGTTTGAATGCATGCAATTAGCTAAATGTAGCAATTAATGTTGTATTCAGGACGTACAGTACACACACACACACACACACACACACACACACGAGCATGCTACTGTACACCTATACAAGTTAAAATCTTTTCTTTATATTTTAAGATTGTCTTGATATCATAACTGCCAAAATACAGTTCATCATACAGATTATCTTTTGTTTAAGTCTGAGTTGTTTTTTTGTGATTTTCTTTTTTGCCCATCCTAATGTTTTCTTCCCAATAATTATTTTGTTGTCGTTTTATTTGGAGAGGTGTTGAGGGGTCTGCATCTCAGGTGTTGTTCCCACGACTCTCACACTGTGTGTGTGTGTCGCCAGCATCCCACTGCCCACACCAGGGCAAGCCAGACCACGCCACCCAGGCGCTAAGCAACGCCATTGCCCTGTCCGTCACCCAGAGCTCCGAGGACTGCCCCCTGTGTGCGCTGTCACTCACAGAGGGGGCGGGAGCTGTGGGACTCTCGGCCAGTGGGGAAGAGGGCGAGGAGGCAGTGGAGGAGACGGACAGGGAGGAGAACCACCTGGAGGAGAAGGCCGAGGGGAAGCAAAAGAGGAGGCGGACATGTTTTGGACACTGTAAAGACATTTGGGACGAGATGAGGAGAAAGCTCTGGGGCATCGTGGAGAGCAAGTACTTCAGCCGCGGCATCATGATCGCCATTCTCATCAACACCATCAGTATGGGTATTGAACATCACAACCAGGTGAGATGTTGGTTCCAAAGCAACAGAATGACCTTATCAACAGACCTTTTTCACCGTGACAGGAACACTTTCTTCAGGTCTAGCCTGTAAACATGAAAAGGTTAGACATTTTAGAGATGCTTGCTAACACATCGAAACGCATTGTGAAGGAAAGCATAGTACTATGGATTTGTTGATGTGAGCCACTTTGTTTATGTTCCTACTTACGGAGCCAATGCTGTGTTGAAGTACTGTATTATGTTTTGAGAAAAATAATGAGAGAGATATTTGGTTAATTTGACAAAAAGTGTATTATCTTACAATTAACTTGCATTAGCTGGCTATACCTTTAATTCACTCAACTTTGTAAATAAACTTACACAACCTCTGAGATTATATGGCTGATTGGACTGTCTGTTTGAAGTTACAATGCAAACGTTGTATTTCAAGTAGTGTGTGCACACAGGCACCTGAAAACAAGTCTAATCAGCCATATTAACTCAAAACACCCGTGTGGGACCAAGACTTCAACAATACATCTAACCAGGACAGGGAGAAAGTGTACTCCTCTTTGGTAACACTTCCAGGTTACTGTAAAAAAGGTATATTACCTTGCTAACAACAATACAGAATATTCATATTAGCATATGGTCACATCATTATAATAGAAGCGACAATTATTGTGTTATTAAAATAATTATCACTGCTTTAAACGGACACAGCAACACTGGATACACTATCGCACTTTCTGCAAAATGTGATCTCACATTGTTATTCATTTGGTAGAGAACTGTAGATAGTGTAAACTAATAGTCTAATATGGCTAGTGTGGAACTAATGGTTACCAAAGGCCATTAGAGGGTTCTTTGTAAAGTTTTCTCATTTTACCAACAAGCATACGATCCAAAACTAACTAAAAAGATGTGTAATTTAGACAGTAATGACACTTCAGAGACATGGCCCTATAGCAATCGGCTTATCAGTGGCTCATTAACTCTGAGACTGAGACTGTATTATCATGTGCAACATTGTCTTTACCTTCAACATTGTCTTCCTACTTCTCTAATAAAAAAGGCCTAACAGAATTAAAAATAAAGTACAAATAAAAAACACCAACATTAACAAGGTGCGCCCAGTTAAATGTTCTATTCTCACTTTGAAATCACTGTTATTTATGGATACAGCATATAGGGATTACATTTGTATTATTATTAGAAAGTCTAAACATGAAATGTGCAAAGCACTTGCAGTTCTCTACAAGTAAGAAATGCCTGGCACCCTGGGTGCCAAGTTAAAATAATGCCTATTCATAGAATTTCTTATTTCATATTCATACATCCTGCCATATGGCACATTATAATGTGTACTTATTATTGTTTGTTTAGTTAAATTAGGCCTATTAATTTGTGTATTTCTTTGATATTTAGAATGAGAGAAATACTGTATATGCCAATACAGTACATATCATTTAATGATATTTAGATTTAGGTTTGCTTTTACATTTAATTTTTAACATGGTCTTGGTACAGATGACACAGAATGTTTCTAAATATTTCTGGGGTTAGCACTCCTTGTATTGCTTTCCCTCTTATACGGTTTTCAAACGACACATTTCAAAGCAGAGCCACTGCAATTCTGCCGCCAGCCATGCAGCGATCACCGCTGATGGAGAGTCACAGCGAGCGGGGTTAAAAAATCAAATGACATTGATTCAGAGTGTGGGAGTGCAGCAAAACAGCCGCACTCTTGTTGCTAGCGGTGCTGCAAACATTTAACCTGGCGGTAGACAAAAGTGAGCTGGCTGTTAACATTGGCCAGGCTCCTCAGAGACGGTGAGGAAGGCAGGTGTGTGAGAGAGACGTGGGGGTATATGAGCTTGCCAAGCGCACACACTGATACGCCCATGTGCAAACACACTCACACACACACACATTACAAGACATTACAATACACATTAATACGGTCCAGACATACCATACAAATAACATAAAGCAAGATAACGTAGACTCAAGCGCGCTCGAACCCAATACGTTATATGAAGCAGCATTCTCCACCTGTCCTTCGCCTAATGCCATCACTTTTGGGCCTCAGTCAAACTCGTAACAACTCCGCCTATCGCCTCTCGCTTGCTCTCTCTCAGCCCTGCTCTGTGGCCAACTCTCACTCCATCATTATTCCCTCTCTCTCTCACTCTCCCATCCCTTCACTTTTGCCGACTCTCACTCCATCACGCTACTCTCTCTCTTTCATCCTCCCCCTCACTCGCTGACGGGGTACATCATCTCCCAAGAATCTAAAAATAACGCCGGCGTGAGGACAAGACGAGAGAAGAATAAAAAGGAATATCCAGACGGCAGTTACACAGCACATTTCAGTCTTATTCCCTCTATACCTGCGTGAGTGATTTATGTGTGCATAAATACACACACACACACACACACACACACACACACACACACACACACACACACACACACAGGTTCTAGAGCAAATATGCATACACTTCTTCGCAGGGTGCGCTGTGTGTGGATGTGTACCTCATACAATCATCTTGAAGGCCCCATATCATTAAAACATTCAAACTGTCATTGCGGACAGTGGGTTGTGTTTCAGCTGTTCTACAGATTTCTAAATGTGTCTATCACTTTCAGGCCCATTCAGACAAAAGGACATTTTTTATATGGGGTCTTTTAAATCAGGAACTCAATATTTCCCTCTTGCCTTAAAACCTAAATGCTCTAGTGCTATATGTTTAATGTGTTTAGGTTTTTTGACAGTGGTTTTATTTGAACAGTTTGCCGAAGGGCTTCTTTCACCACGTACAGTATATTCATATGATACTGAATTCTCCCTCACTGACTCAGTGATAGCCTGTGTTGGTGAGATATAAGACAAGCTTTCATTTGCATTTGTGTATTTCATAACCTGCTGAATGTATTTCTGCTCATAATAGCCTACATGGACATTGGATTTGCTTGTGGGAGAGCATTTAGCAGCTGGCAGAATTTGAAGTTTGTGTTTGTGAGTTGTAGTCATATATTCACATTCAAGCAACATTCACACGCTGTGACTGAAGTACATGTCAAGATAGAAAAGCAGCCGCTTCATGGATACTGGGCGTGTGAGGGAATCAGAAAAAGAGATGAATCAAGTGATGGGGAGAGAGATGGAAAGAGGGAAGTGTCAGGAGATATCTGTTACGAAACGCAGGGAAGAAATAGGGAGGTTAAGTGAACGGGGAAAGATGGCGTTTTGAGTTAGTGGGGTGTCAGCTGCACTGAATGTTTTCTTAGTATTTATGTTGCCATCTATATATCTTCGTTCCTTCCAGTTTTTCTTTCTTTCTCTCCTCTCTCCTTGTCCTCCCTCCCTCCCTCCTTGCTTCCTTTCATTTTTCCATCCTTCCTTCCCATGTTCCTCTGTTCCTTCTCCTCATGTGTCTTACTTTCCCTCTGGACATTGAGTGATGCGAGGGTATTGATGAGGGGGAGACGGCCTTGCCTGATATGAGACAAAAGATGAGAAAAAGAAAGAAATGGCAGACAGAAGAATAAAGGATAAGGATAAAAAGATTAGAGAATGCTGTGCAGCACTGTTGACGTTTTAAGTGAGCTGTCACAGAACGTGAAGCCCCAAGGTGTTTTTAATAGCCGATTAGACGGCTTCTGAGGTCAAAGTTGACAGCAGTTCTGATAGAAATATTGCACATACAGTATACAGTATTTGGTCACCTAGCAGACATGTAGTGCAATATCATGTTATTAATGCGCTGGTAGGGGTTATGCATGTTGATGCTTACAGGTAGATGCTCTTTGCCATACCACTATTGTAACACGTGGAGTTACTGTCACCTTCCTGTGACGCCAGTCTGGCCATTCCCCATTTCTCTCTGACCTCGCTCATTTACAAGACATTTTCGCAAACAGAACTGGACGTTTTCCAGGGGGGGATGGGTTTCACCGTGTTCTGTAAACTCTAGACACCGCTTGAAAATCCCAGGAGAACAGCAGTTTCTGAGATACTCACATCTCCCCATCTGGCAACAGCACTTATTCCATTGTCAAAGTCACTTAGATCACATTTATTCTCCCATTTCTTCTGCTGTTTTGTCTGAACAACAGCTGAACCTGTTGACATATTCTGCATGCTTTTACACACTTTTATGCACCGAGCTGACTGCGACTTTATTGGCTAATAAAATGCATACTATCTTTTCCACTTTACAATGTAAAATGTCTTTATGAACGAAGACACAAAATATGAAACAGAATGTAACCATTATATAAACAGCTAAAATTACTCGTAGCAGCCCAAGACACGCTTTCACGCAGCCAGCGCATGATACAATCTCTTTCCCTCTTACTGCTCTATCTTTCTAACAGGCCTGTTCATTGTTGTTGTTACGGCGTGCCCCAATGTGCAGCTGAACTAAAAGGGCCCAATTTGTGTTTCAGCATCTTCAATCGGAGAACATTTTCATTCCTTTTGCCCCTTCAGATATATGAATTTATTTTTTTATTTTTTCGCCGGTGAGAGAAGAATCCTTCTTTTCAAATGACTGACGGCTGGGGTGACAGCCTTTTCAATAAAGGCAGAGGAATGTGAGGCAAACACAAATGCCTGCTCTTCTTATCCTTTGTTGCAGCTGTGACAATTGCACAACGGTGGTGTAATGACGACTTTGTGTTTTTTTTTCCTCTCTCCATTTCTTTCTTCTCTTTGTCCACATCTGTCCTCTTTTTTCACGTCTGGAGCCATTCCACCTTAATTTCCTTCTTTCCTTCTTTCATTTACTTTTCCATTCATGTCCCCCTCTCTCTCTGTCTCTCTCTCTCTGACCACCAAGCCTGATGAGCTGACCAATGTGTTGGAGATCTGTAACATCGTCTTCACCAGCATGTTCACATTGGAAATGATCCTCAAGTTGACGGCCTTTGGCTTCTTCGCGTACCTGAGGAACCCTTACAACATATTTGATGGGATAATCGTCATCATCAGGTCTGGCCCTTCACCGCAGTCTTTAGTTATAATTAGCTAGTCATTCACTTAGTTTGCTAGTTAGTGAGTAAAACATGCATTCTGTCTGTGGTCTGTCTGTGTCTGTGATCTGCTAGTTTGTTAGCTATTCAGTCAGTACAGTATATTCATGCATCAGTGTCCGTCTGTTTGCTACCTAGCTAAGTTAGGTATGTGGAAAATGGCAATGAAGTCCTTGTATTACAAATTGTTTCATATTCTTTATTTTAGAGTTTATTTATATTTTTAACCATTTTAAAATGGCTATGTTTTTGATTTCTGTATTTTCTTGTGGCGGGTTTGAGCATTTACCATTTTCTGTGTATTTGTGTGTTTTGTTTTTGATTTCTGTATTTTCTTGAGGGAAGCAAGATTGTTCATGTATTCCCTCCGTGGAAAACACTTTGAACTGCATTTCTTCAAACGTGCTATACAAAAAAAGTGTATTATTATTATTACTATTCATATGAATAATAATCTATTCTCTGTGTGTACTCACACACGCACAGTGTGTGTGAGATCATCGGACAGGCAGACGGAGGTCTCTCCGTGCTGAGGACCTTCAGGCTGCTCAGGGTCATCAAGCTGGTGAGGTTCATGCCGGCCTTGAGGAGGCAGCTGGTGGTGCTAATGAAGACCATGGACAACGTGGCCACGTTCTGCATGCTCCTCATGCTCTTCATCTTCATCTTCAGGTAGCCTCCACGCCAGGGTAGGGAAAGGGGTGGGGGGGGGGGGGGGGGTGTGAGAGAGAGAGTGAGAGAGAGTGATAGAGAGGGAGACAGATAGCTTATTCCCTAGCAGCACTGAGCCATTGAGTGAGTGACAGGTCTACGAATAGGTGAGGTACGCTTGATAGAGAGCACAGCAATAATAGGAAGTAGCCCCTAGTGTCTGATGTGTTTCTATTGACAGTTTATGTGTGTCATTCTTTGCTCATGAGCGGTGCATGTGATTGTGTCTGTGTGTGTGTGCGCGTGGATATGTGTGTGCGCGTTTCCCTGTGTGTGTGTGTGTGTGTGTGTGTGTTTGCATGCCGTTGGTTGGTGTTTTTTCAGGTGTGCATGGGTGTGCCTTTCGTATGGCCCTTCCATTGTGTGCATGTGCCTGTCAGGTGCGATACCCCTGCAGCACAGCAATCCAGTAGAGTGCACCGAGACAGATGGCACAGGCGCTATACGTCTCTGAGCCC
>JAODUK010036434.1:0-21594 GCA_027564635.1 Typhlichthys eigenmanni | reverse complement strand
GTCTAGCAGCTCGAGTGACTTCATTCGTCCAGGGTTCTGAGTTAGGTTTGCAACGCCTGGGTTTACATGGTGCAATTATATCAAGAGTATTGCAGCAAATGGAAGTGAAAGAAGAAATTAACTCCTCTGTACTTGAACAATCAGATGATCCCATAGTCTCAATCACAACATTAAAAGCGTCAGAAAATTTGACAGCAGTTGTGGGTTTAATCACCCTGCAGATACGAAGTGGAACAATTAAAACAGTTAAAAGAAAACAACTTAGGCCTATACAGTACAGTAAGTATGTGTGGTTCTGATCATTTAAAAATATAGAAGTACTATTTTCTACCATGCAAATGTCCACACCATCATCTTCCATTTCCACATCCCTAACGTAACATGTATTTACATAGAAAACATTAAGTTGTATCGTTTGATTCAAAACAAGCATGGTTTCAAATATTTATTATATTATATTCAGATTTATATTGATGCAATTATGTTGCCAGACACACACGCACATCTGCTGCATGATCTCTCTAGATTGGAAGAGAACACATCTTATTTTTGGGGACAAAAGGTCTGCATAACACATCTGAGGCTACAGTACCACCAGCTGCTGGAGCTGGAATAACCTTTGTACCCCTTGTTGTCAGAGTTGTATCTTATTATAGAAATAATTATAGTGTACAGAATGGTCAGGAACAACCACAACTTTACATTAACTTCAATATTTGTGCATTCTTCTGTGATATGTCTGGGCTTACTTTATATTTGTATGATGCAACTGTTTTGCAATTAAGTTGTATTATGAAAAAGAAACATATGAGCTGTTTGCATGGTGTTAAAGGGCCAGTGTACTCACATGATACGGTATAGAGCGTAACAGTGACTGCACACTTTTTTTGGGGCTCTGGTGCCGGAAGTAATTTCCAATAATTTTTAATTTCGTAAAATTTCGAGTTTTAAGCCTGGAACCAAGCCCTCCAGCTACGAGAATGACCGTGACCTTAAACAATTTGATTCGGAGCAAAAAATATTGAATCAAAACAGAACGAATACTGTGTATATAACATATTGTAATAGTGAAGGAAATGTGCATCCCATAACCAATTGTGAATCCCAGAAAAAGCAATTAATTAGTTAAGTTGTGTATATTATACCATTATAATAATAGTACAATACAATACTTTTCATATTACGTATACTTAAATAATATGTAACATAAACATTAGTTATCAAATGTTTTTGTTGTCCAGAATCATTTACAGTCTTTAACAAGGTCTTATTATCTAATAGATTTGATCACTGTTTTAATCGACTATGGCCAAAATGTATTGTTGTTTCAGCTTCATTAACAAAGTTGAGATGTATGATTCCTAAAATCTGAGGTACTTTCCCAAACAACAACAGCAAAGTAAAGCATGCCTACTGTATAACCTGTGTGTTGACTCAGCAAGGCTAATACAAATACATTCCCACCGCAAATTGATAGAGAAAAAGCACATACATAGAAATTCAGCAGTATGCAAGACGACCCCCAGTCACCCCAATATGTCTTCCCTACAATGCCGTTTATGATATATCCTAAATATGCCGTTGGTGTAATGGAGGCTTACTGTATATAACATGTGAAGGTACTGTAGGCCTTCCACCTTAAAAAGTCTCTTAGGAAAACCTTAAGAATTAACCTCGGCGCACTGGCTGACCTTATTAGTGAGCTGACTGAAATCCCCAGTAAATGTGCAGCCTTTAACAGCTTCTCAGCCATTGATGGCTTTAATTTGGTTTTAAAGACTTAGGGCATAGGGCATGAAGCCTGCAGCGGGCCAAACTATTCAGTGGCTATTTGTATACGTATTAGATCAGACAACTGCACTTAAGGTGTTGGGATGGGCAAATACAATTATTTTGCAAAGTTATTATGTTAAATTACAATATTAAATGTTATGCACCTGAAGGTTAAAAGCAGTTGTCCTATGCCCTGTGGTTTTAATCTGTTTTAATACAAATGGAAAGCCCCAGTCAAACCTATTCTTGCTTATGGGCTGTCCTGTTGAGACGCAAAGGCTTATTTACTTTCAGTTCCTCTTATTTATGAGTAAAAGATAGAGCCAATGTTTCTGAATTTGAAGTTTTCTCATGCTTACTACACTAAGTTAAAAGGAACTAATTCAATGGGAAACTACCATATGTTGTAAAATACTGTATATACACATTTGTTTCTAATTAAAAATAAAATATTTTTAATTAGAAACATTAATATGCGCTCATATCACCATGGGTAATATTTACTTAGCATATAGACATAATGTAATACACAGTATTTATTTAAATGATTGTATGGCATGCACAAGGCTTGTATTTATCTGACCTTGGTATGTATTGGCTAAGCTTTCTAAAATAAGCATGTAAAGCTCAATTTAAGGCAACAATATTCTGACATTTTGAAGAAATGTTTTTAAAGGATTTCTCAACTCGTTGTCGCTGATTAAGGTATACCACCTTACTAATAAGTCACACCTTCCCATATGTAATTCTGATTTATTCAAACATGTTTATCTAAGTGGAACATTAATTCCTAAAGAACGCACATACTGTATAAACACAGACCTACATAATATACCAGTAGGTTGTCTGTCATGGAGAATACAATATAGTTTAAAGCCCCGACTGTATGCTGTTCATACAATGTGTTCTTACCCTGACATCTAAAACACATGTTCATGACTGTAACTTTAAGCATCTGTGCAGTATTACTATATTTATGTTGTGTGAAAGCCACGTTTCATCCCAGCACACCCACACACGTTGACACACACACACACACACACACACATTCACAGCCGCTATACACAATTACAGGAGCATGCCTGACCAGCTTCCATTTCTCTCCTTTATTGAAATGGAAAGATTTCCATTTCAGATCCACACAAGAAGTGTGACTGGCATTGCCACTGAGCAATCTGTGTTCTAGCAAACTCACCGATCGATGCTGATGGCACAAAGATTGAGGATGCTGGCCGTACACATCATCACATCCAGGGTGACGAAGATGTCACAGTGGATCTTGCTGAAACACCACTCACCCACCACCTAGGGACAACAAATGGGAGTTTACAGTTCTACCTAGTAGATCAAAAGATACTAGAGCACTTTGGCCTTTCTGCTTGTATACATTACCTGAAAATCAAGCCTCCTTTTTTACTTTTGTATTCATCATATTAGTGTACTTACACTATAGAAGGTATGTATGTGTATGAAGCCCTGTGTATGTGTGTGGTAGAGAGAGAGAGAATTTAAGAGTGAGTTAGGAAGAGGTAAACAGAACTAGATGATAGGATAGGAAGATTAAAATAAAGACCCCTAAAAGCATTAAGTACTGGTAAATGATTAAGGGTTTATTGGAGGAAACAGAAGGTTCTTGAACAGCACTCAAGTCTTTATGTAACATTATAGTCCTATAATACTCTGTTTTTGCTAGTGATGTCAATATTTGGCGGTAAAACATTTCATATAAATAAATAAAACAAACAAACAAACAAACAAAATTACTGTAGCAGGTAAGACCTTAAACCCAGTACTACCTTAAGACCAGGGAGGAGCTAGAGCCAAATTAGCCGGCAGTGTAATATAGTCTTGCAGGTGCGGGTAAGCAGACTGTCATTCGCTCTCGCCTTGAGTTGCCGACAAGTGTAATGCCTCGATACCAGATTGTGAGACAGAATTAGATCACCTATTTGAAGGTATTTATTATTATATTGATATATGGGATATGTGTGTGTATTGTATACTGCGGGGTAATATTGCTAAACCTTTCTTGTAGGGTCTCTGCGGTAGACTCAGTTGGGGAAGAGGAAGGAGTCGACCTATGCTACTGGTCGTGGTAGCCACTTTTTTTCCCGGGGGGGGTTTTAGCACCATGACGTTTGATAATGGTAGTGCCTGCGGCAAGGGCTTAGCGGCTATTGTGTGTTAGGTTTTATCATATTAATGTTGTGGCACCCCTATTTTCTATTTTAACGGTTGTTACAGTAGTTCGGTAGCTCTGCCCATGGTACACTTCTAAATTGTCAAACTATTGCTTAGTGTATAGCCAATCGCTATGCCTACTATTGTGTAAGCCTTGTGCTAATTAGCGGTGACAATAAAGATATACTTATTTTCTTATAGACCAGCCTGCCTGATTCATTTGGTTGAATGCCTGGGCTAGCCCTAAACCTCTAGATTAGTTCCCCACTCTGGGGTGGCGTAGTATTTCGAATATTATCTCTAAGGTAGTCTCATCTAAAATCAGAGCAGTTTATGCTATATTACGTTTGATTCAAATACCATAGTCTAGCTACACAAAAGTTACAGAATATAACTTTTGACCTATAAATCAATATATTGGCCAAAATATATGAAGATCTTTCCGATTTTTATGTGTTACAGCATCAGCTCATGATATCGTTTGGGCTCTTTAGTACACACACACTGTACCTAGCAAGACCCATGGCATCAATAAATGATACGGCTGTGTGGTTTCGGATGATGGGTCATGATAATTACATTATAGTACATCCTACAAAGTGCCTCATGATTCACATTCTCACATGGCTCTCAGCCCAATCAATTTGTGTTCATACCTCTATGCTCCTATGTTGCATGTGTTTTCAGTCCCATGATGAATCCTGAGTGGTCCTATGATGAGGCTGAGTGGTGCCCACACTGACACCAATGCTGAACTCACACTACACGACTGTATCACTTGAAGTCTTTACATGTTTTTCACGCGACAATGTCAAACTGCAGCTTGGAGATCGCGTCAAAAACAGACATATATTCCTCTGCTAGTAGCCTAGCTTTCTCACTTCGTTAACATCTGGAGCTAATAGAACATATTATTTCAATCACCGTATTTTGCACCACATGCCTAATATGGTTAGAATTGTTTAAAGTCATAAGAATGTAAAACATTGAGACAATTAAAATTTACTAAAGAAAGTCAGTTACTCCTCCCCTTTGATTCAATCTCATCCTTGTCTTGCGCTCTCATTGACTGTAGGCATAGCTGCCTCCCGATAACAACACTCTCGATATACACGAGAGTCTCCCTATGTTTAACCCTGTCTCCCGCTGTGCTCCCGGCTAGTATATTTTCCCGTTATTCTCCCGATTTCATATAATACAAAATCTAACAGGTGTTTCTCAGTTAAAGTGTGGAATATGTGTCATGGAACCATGGTAAGCCAACACAGAGGTGGAGGTGAGCATGGGCAAACGACCCTGCTGTGTGTGACGTGTGCCACTGCCTCAACGCGCTGCGCTCTGAAAGCATCTGAAACCCATTTTTAGTTTGCGCTGCTAAACGATGGGGTTGCACAAAGTAATGGCTGCTCACGTGGCAACCAGCTCGTGCTGCACTGCATGTTTCCAACATGCTACGTGTTTGGGTGAACACTTGTAATTGAACAACTTTTTGTGTATGGGGACAGGATGGTCCCACAGGATTTCCCAGCCGGAAAGTCGTGGGTTCGAACCCGTGTTGACCTATATGTAAGCATCCTTGAGCAACCCCCTACCCACCCAACTGCTCCTGGTGGTTGGTTGCACCTTGCATGGCAGCAGTCACCATCAGTGTATGAATTTATGGGTGAATGTGAGGTAATATACTGTAAAGTGCTATATAAAAGCAGTCTGTTTATCTAAACAACGTCTACATTGTTACAATTTGGACGCTGCAACACACTCTCACCAATGTAGTCACTTTTGTGATGTAGGCTACACTTTTAAGTTTTGTACATAGTAGGTAGGCTATTTGCAGATAACCCTTAAAGTCTCACTCTTTTTCATAGCCAAATGTTGGCAGGTATTACTGTAGGTCACTGGCTGCTGTCATTACCAGTCACAATATCTCTCACACTACATGATTTGGACTCCCCTACATGACCAGATATTCATGATGCAATACACATCTCAAAGGCACTGCAGTCAAGCTGATTAATTAAATATATGAAGAAACTAATGCGATATACAGTATAATTCACCCCTATTGCGATGCAGTGCATTTTCACACAATTTAATTCACAGCAATGTGTTATTCAACACGATGTGAGTATAACATAAAAAATGTCTACAGTATATGGTAAAGATAGCATGATTTGATTTATTTGGTTCTTAAGTCGACAACAAATCATGAATTAGCTAAACAAATGTGTTATTTTCACTTATACAGTATTTGCAAATTTTCTCTAGTACTGAAACTCAGTAAGCATCACTACATTAATGCAGCTTCTTTTCGACCTCTAAAAAACACTTGGCTCTTTCACACACAGGCCTTTCCACAAGTCCTTTGCCTGAACCTTGGCTTTGCCTGGACCAGTCCTTTGCTGTGTCTCCAGTTACACTTTCGTAATACTTTTGCAATACTCCACCTCATGCTTACCCTCGCAAGACCATCCTGATCTTGCGAGCTTCAGTTTGACTTTGCAAATCAGTCTGGAGAGCTTGGAAATCAGGTCGGTAAACCTAGTGTGTGTAACATCCCCTTGGTCTGGTGACTGCTTGGGAAGGGGTGTGGGTTATTCTTCATGTATTCTGTTCATTCTCCTGGTATGGTACATTACGTGACTGTGCACGCCTTTTTGGTTTTGAGTTTATGTTCGCTGTTTGCGTTAGTTTAAGTTATATTAAATGCTGAGCCGTGTGGCTCGTTGCTCTTCAGCAGCAGTGTCTTTTCCTTTTTTGTTTCTCTGCACTCACCTTCGTTCGCACGACGTTAGTGTGTTGCCAACCAGCGTCATACTGAGGATAGCTATGGGTGTGGTTTAGGTATGACGAAGGTGACTTGAAAGTAAATACAAAAAAACTATGGCGATCCCTACAGAAATTATGTAGATGCTGCAATATAGCATCAGTTTTATTAGAATGTAGAAGAGCAAAGGCTTTTCTAAATGGAAAATATGTTTTCACACTTCTCCTGACTTTTCTACTGCAAGAGTGGATTTAACAACAGGCTTTGCTGGTTCACAGGTTCATCCAATCACATGCCAAGTATTCCTTTGAAAGCGCCTGCCATTTGGCATGTCAGGTTAACTCATAGCCTTGGCTGAGAGACTTGACAATATCAGTGAAGATGAGAGAACACACTTGAGAAACAGTTTAGAGTGAAGAAAAACAATTTAAATAAACAAACTATTGGTCACATTTCTAAATACATATTTGACTGATGCACACATCCCAAAATGTATAGGATAAATATTGAGTCAATAGGAACACGTTTTACGCCAATGCACTCATGCAAATGTGAATGTTTCTATACCATCCCTAGTGTAATATGCCATCCCCTAGATTAATTTACCTCCCAAGGCCCTCTGAGGTAGCAGGCAGCTTGACAGGCCTTGGGCGTTTGGCTACAGGGCTACTGCTGATTACAGTACTATCTGACAGCCCTAATCAAAGTATCTCTCTCTTCCTGTCTGGTGACGGATGCTCTCCTCTTCTTACGCAACTGCTCCATGCCAATTGCACCTGATTTCTTTGTGCATACTTACATCGCCAACTATCATTTCCATCTCTGTGTTTTTATTTCTCACACTGTATCACATTTTAAAGCGCCCCTATTGCTTTTTTCCCCTTGTTTTTTTCCCCTTCCATTAATAATCACTGCACACTGTTTTCAATAAAAACGTAAAGAGCAAATTGAATTTGGATTTGTCTGTCTACACAAAAAAGGATGAAATATAGGACTGTTTTTATTAATAAATTCTGTAATATAAAGCTAAAACAAAATAAAAGTGTTGAATGACAAATGTTTTTTACATACAATTTGTATTTCGAAATAGAGTCAGAGAGATTGATGTGCTTGATTTTTTTCAACTGCCTAATACGCAATGAAAACAAAGGCAAACAAAGGCTATTTTTCCATTTTTATCATCATAATCATCATAAATCATATAACATTTTCAAGGATTCCACCGTTGACAGGGCACAGGCTGTTCATACAATGTGATCTTACCCTGACATCTAAAACATGTTTATGACTGTAACTTTAGGCATCTGTGCAGTATTACTATATTGACGTTGTGTGAAAGCCACGTTTCATCCCAGCACACCCACACACGTTGACACACACACACACACACACACACGCACAAGTACTGTGGGTCAAGATCAGCAGTTGCTCATACTTTAGACATAAGGGCTATATTTTAGCGATCTAAGCGCATAGTCTACAGCACAAGGTACATGTGCATTTAACACATTTCCATATCCACTTTTGCTACTTTTACGGCGAATACAATTCCAAAGGGTTATCCTTTCTCTCTTCATTTTTCATCCATGTGTTTTGGGCATAACATACAATGAACAAAAATTGTCAACTGCCAATCCTTTTAAAAAGCCAGGTGCACTCCCACCTTGGTGAAAGCACACAAACAGACCATATACGTCAACAGCAGGATTCCGCCAAGATCCCTAAAAGATCCCACACTAATAATCTATCACATTGTACTATTTTGTAATACTTTGCATATTCATGCACTCTAGGTGTCCCTGTGTGTGTCCTAAGCAGCACGTTGTGAACCCCCATAGGTGCTACTTAGCCTTGAGAGACCATCCTAATTTCGCAAGCTTCATATTAACTTTGCCGCAAGAATCAGTCTGGAGAGCCTAAAAATCATTGCGATTGTGTCCAAGTAGCAACTGAAGCAACGTATTGATAGCTATACGGGCGTGGTTTAGGTGTGCGGCGTGGTTTAGGTTTGCTGATAGGAAATACAACCGGATGGTTCATCCAATCAACTGCCAAGTGTTTTTCGAAAGTGCCTACCCTTTACAAACAGTTTAGATGCACATTGGATGATAATATGGAGTTGTGACTGACAACCAATTTGGCATGTCTACTAAACTACTAACACTATAGGTGCTACTCTCTTGTGAACAGTGAAATTCATGCACCATTGACTTTAGACAAGGTTTTGTTGGTCAATCGCACAACCCCTTTCCGCTGCCTCAAGACAGCAATGCGCCATACCACACCTCCTTTGCATTTGCTATTTACACCATTGGCGCTGGACGGGAAAACGACAACTGTGTCGGTCTGAAAGTAGCAAAGACACTTGCGTTGCTGCTGTGTGCCACTTTGCACCGGGCGTAAGATATGATCCATGGCCGAAAGGTATACTGAAGATAATCATTATCGTGCGTATATTGCTTTCACACATTTAGTGTGTGATTTACTAAACAAGGCTATATTTATTCATAAGGTAAATTGTGTAATTAGAGGAAAAATATTACACGATTTATTGTTTTGAACAAGTTCCAGATTCAAAGTTTGACAGTGATCTTGGTGATCCCAGATTCCCAGGCTCAGATGGTGCAGCTGGTGTTTATAACCACTTTCTAATACTCATTAGAAAGAACAGTACAGCTACAGTACAGCTCTTACAGCGTATTTAGTTTTAGACAGGTGATGGTTGAAAATTCACCGGTACACAAATAATGTAAATTTGCATGTAGTTTGAAGTCTTTACTAATAATTGATTAACTGAGTTTCTTGCAAATGTTTGTATTAATTGTAATACTATTCAAGGGAATGTGAATTATCTTGTGTATAATATTGGGGGCATGGGGATGCATATAAGTCTATTGGAAGGCGGGGGTGGGCGTTCCACTCATGCCATAGAAGGCCATCAGCAACAACATATTATCATTCTAATGTGTGTCATTTGATTACTGCTATGCTCATAGTTTAAAATTGCACTCAGTTTTGTACACACACTGTAACATGCCCTTAACATTACTTCAGCCATATCTCCTACCTAGCTATGTGGTGAAAGCTGTCAAAGCTTAATGGTGTATTTATGTCATGCCATCCAGGCTGTAATTTCAACATCACATATACATTTACATTTAAAAAAAGAGAGACTGTTTTTTAATTTATGTTGAACATAAATCTCCTTGACCTTGCAGCTCTAAAATAATGTAAGCAGATGCTTTCAATTGGTCACACTTGGCAGCATGTAAAAACGTCTCTGATTATTGTTAATTTAGCATTTAATAATAAAGGGCAAGGCACTCTATTAGGGCAGCGCACACTCTGTGACGAACCCATCAAGCCCATGCTGTTGGATTATTCAGATGAGAAAAATAAAGTGAGCTGAGTCACTGTGAAAATATTTCTGATGGATAGACTGAGGGAAGGGTATGGAATGTTGGGAGGTCATGGGTAAGATATATTTATTACAAAACTAAAATAAAATAGAAGTAAAATCACTTTAACTTATTGCAGATTTACTAAAGAATATGAATGCACAAAAAACAGTGTCACGAAAAAGTGGACTGGCATATCCATCAGAAATTATACAGTACATCCTTGATTTGGAAACGGCATTCATTCTGATGCTAACAACACTGATCCTACTCACGCTGCAAAAGTAACCTTGATTAATCATTCATGGCCGTTCATATTCTCTTTTTATGCTAATGCTGCTGAGTATTTCAGTTTAATCTAACTAAACCAATTTTGTATCTAACGCAAATAACATCTCTGTGGATTAGCATACATTGTTTTCCAAGTTCACGCTGTGTTTCTGAATAGCTTTAGTGTCGTGTTACGTCTATTTTTTGTCAAAACAAATTCAGTACCAGAGCTTGTATTTCTGAATACTAATCCATGTTTTGATAAATTACTGGCTGACTTTAAATGTACTGGTATAGGACCCAGAGTAATGTTACAAGATACATCTATCACCCTATCTTTACCAAAGGGTTCTTAATAAATACACAGTGATCAGGCCATGATGGGAGTGTGCTGGCAAATCAATTCTGCTTGATATTTAAAAGGAATGAAACTGTGTATCTTTCCAAGAGACAATCACGCACACACACACACGCGCACACGCAACTGATCTTAGCAAAGTACAGCGTAGCCTGTGTGGTTATATGACAGAAATTGCCATCACACCTGCTATGCAGAACTTACACACATGAGAGTGTACAGTACAGTAATGCAGAACGCACTATGACAACATATAGATTTGTACATTATAATTCAGTTTAATGATGTAAGGGTGCTTTTATTGTCACATACATGCAGCAAAAGTGATTATCTGCACTTAACTCATCCTTGAAGGGAGCAGTTGGCAGCCACTGTGCACCGCCCAGGGAAAAAGCCAGTGTCACTGGTCACATGGCAATGACTGGAGGGTGAACCTGACATGTTTTTAGATAGGGGGGGAAACCAGAGCACACCCACACAGAAAACATGCAATGTCCATGGAGAAAGGGTGGGTTGACCGGGGTTCGAAAGCAGGAGCTTTAAGCTGTGAGGCCACAGTGCTATCCACTGGGCCAACGTGTTGCTGCACTATGCACTGTATGTATGATGATTGTATGAAAATACACCAGCATCCCTACATGCATCAATCCATGTAGCCTACAGCAAATGGCCACAACCAGTCACAACCTTAGGACCCACAATGAATACAGCGCATCAAAATACACCAGAAATGAGGAGGAGAAACTTTAACAGCCAGACATCCTCCTTGCTATTGATGCACTAAAACATGATTGATTGTTTGCAGTGTTTAAACACTGGACAAGTTGCGAATGACGGCGGGCATTGATTTAGTCAGCTGCTTTGTGAACCGTTGCTACAATGGATCCAGTCCAGATCGTTCAAAAATCACATCCGACCCTGAAGAATTATTCACATTTGTGTGAACAATGATCAATCTGACATTTTGGCATTGTCAGAAAGTATCATGTACCATTAAAATACCTTTTAACTGCTACAAGTCTGACATTTACTGATACAATGCAAAACAAATGCAGTTCAGTGATGTTGCCCTGGCAGCCTTGACCCTTTGTCTTTCTCACGAGCAAGTATCATAACATGCTGCTCTATTCAGCGCTGCTATATTCATGCTAATTTATGCCTTTACACATTTTGCTGCTGTCAGTTGCCATATCACATGCCGTCATTATACTGTATGCCGCAGCAATATCCACTTCTTAATGACACCATATTTATTTGAATCTATTAGGTTTTGCATATGCAGTGCAAAGTGGAGCATTAATCACCCTCACCACATATAGCCATCCGTTTGTGGCTGAAAATTAATCTGTGATTGATTCTATCTACTGACGGTAATTGTACCAGATGTTAAGTGTGAAACGCGACAGTAAACTTGCACCGAACTGAGGTTCTCTTTCTCCCCCAAAATGCTGGTGCACGCACTATTTGTGCATGTTATCAGAATTATAGAACTACTTCTGAAAAGTGCCTTTCTACCACAATATGTCATACAGTCTGAGAACAAAACAAATGGTTTGTGCCGTGGGCCACACGACCATGATCAACAGCATGCAGAATAGAACAACATACACACACTCACACTAAATTTGTATGGATCAATTTGTGCCTTTTCTGCATTCATTCATGGTGGAAAATGTCTTTTTATTTAAAGGAAAACATTAAATACAGGAACCCTGGGACAATTCACAATATGTGGAATGTAATGCAGTAAGTGTTATCAAACATTAGGTATAGCCTATTGCTTTCAAATGATCTGGTATAGGCCTATTTCATATTTTGAACACAATATATGGCACTTTTCTTTGGGGAAAGTAAATATCCATGTGACATATTCATGTCATTCATTAAATAATCATTTAAAGCATTATCCCCTGGACATTAATAGCTCATATGCTCATCTTCAAAACTTGATGCACATTCAAAACATCTGTGTTTTTGGATGATAGGCTAAACTATAGCTGACTTAAAACAATACAGTAAGTCTACTACACAAACAAACAACAACACAGACACGCCCACAAGCAACAACAGACACCCCCACAAACAACAACAGACACGCCCACAAGCAACTAAATGGTAAATGGACTGCATTTATATAGCGCTTTTATAACCTTCCGGCCAGTCAAAGCACTATACAGTGCTTTTGCCTCACATTCACTGATTCACACACATGGCGATTATTGCCTTGCAAGGCGCAACCAACCACCGGGAGCAGTTAGGGGTTAGGCATCTTGCTCATGGATGCTTACAAGTAGGTCAACACCAGGGTTTGAACCCATGACCTTCCTGCTGGGAACCCAACACCCAGACCATTAAACCACCCTGTCATCAAATACAGACACACCCACAAACAACAACTGACACGCCCACAAGCAACAACAGACACACTTTGCAATAAATGTATTTTTTTTTATATCTTCCTCTACATTTATTTACCATATGAAGTGAAAATTGCACAAATAGCAAATTGAGAGTTCACACTCTCTTCATAAGTCTTAAAATCAAAGTGCATGAACTTTAATCTCTTGTAAATAACATGGACTAAGAACTGAATAGAATGGGGGTAAATCTGAATCTCCCATGTGTTAACAAGTGATTCTGTAGTGATAATTTCATGCCATGTTTTTTGAAGGTGGGGGTTTGGGGATAGAGAAAATTCCTCAAAATGTTTAAGCTTTTAATTAAAGCCCTTTAAGCTTAACATTGTATCAAAAAGATTTTGCAAGGCAGATAAATTTACTAATCTCTGAAACTATTTTATTTTGAATGTAAGTTTTCCTTCTTCACAACTGTAGCCCTTGGAGCAGTCTATAAATCCCACCTAACTGTACGACTACATTGGACTATACTTCAGCAGAGAGCAAACAATAGGTTATGAGCAAAATGCCCCTGCCGCTATGATGCCAGCTTTTGTTTTATGAGACCTTCGACAATCTCTTCAGACTGTCTGAGTTTCAATGTTTCACACAAGAGCTATAAAGTACAAGACAATGCTGCCAGGAATCATGTGACTCAAACGTGGGTGGCTGAAATGGTCTTCAATGTGAGTGCAAGTGTACATCCGCAATAAAGAGTCAACCTATTGAAACAGTTTTCAGATAGCCATTTACAATTGGTTTCAAACATGGAAGACAAACAAATACCCCGGCAGAACATTGACAAATTTGATACTGAAAATGTCTTGGAGAAACTGTAATATGAGGGCTACAGTTGTGAAGAAGGAAAACTCAAATACAAAATAATGTTAGCAGAGATTAGAAATGTTTTCAACCTCAAGCCTTTTTTATTAGATTTTTATTAGATTTTCTTTTTCCGTTTGGAAACATGGCATGATATTCTCCCCATAATAGCCTGTTTAAAATCATATTCATATTGTAAGCTCTCCCTCTACTATTTTCTCCACTTTACAGTTCAGTGTAAGAACTCTTGATTCAAAAGCAGCCCATCAGACCAACGATATGCGAGGTGTCAATCAAATCCTTAGGTGATTGGACCATCATCAAATAATCAGAAACACAAATGTTTGATGGTGATTTTCAAAATCGAAGGTGCTAGCTAGATTGGACCAGCTAGATTGGACCAGCTTCAACAAATCAAGATCAAGACATGGGCATGATTTTCCAAACACAGTCCCCAGCCCAGCGGTTCTCTACCCAGCTGACAAAGAGCTTTCAGTTGATAGTTCCCACTAGGGGTGCACAATATATCGACTCAGTATCATCATCGCAATATCACGTTGCGCAATAAAAATGTAGAAAGTGTTGCAGGAAGTGCAATATTCAGTTTATTTTGTGGAGAGATGCGTTTGGCTTAGTTGTGTTTGATTTAGACAGAGCAGTAGGATGTGTGGCTGAGGAAGATAATTACATAATAGAGATGGAAGAGGAACCATTAGTGGCCAAAAATAATGCCTCCTCGGTAGCTTGGAATTACTGTTGTTGTACCAGTCCAATATGAAAAATGTGTTGTTTTGATATGTTATGAATATATTTTGATGCACTTCCCCATAACCTGTGTGTTTTTACTTATGTTTAAATATATCGAAATGAATATCAATATTGCAGTTATTATGATCAATACCACATTTGATCAATATCGTGCAACCCTAGTTCCCACACTGATAGAGGTCGAAGCTTGCTAAACCAGGCTAGATCACCTAATCTCCACTTGCTAAACCGGGGGTGTGAATGAACGGCGTCCTACCTCCAGATAGACCACCCAGGGCATCACCAGCGTTGCCACAAGGAGGTCCGCCACAGCCAGGCTGACGATCAGGTAGTTGGTGGTGGTCTGCAGGGCCTTCTCCCTGGACACGGCCATGCACACCAGCACGTTGCCGAACACGATGACGAAGATGAGCAGCGCCAGTAGCATGGCGTAGTAGTTGTACGGCTGCTTCTGTTGGCGCTCCGTCTCGTTGCCCCATGTCCCGTTGTCGTAGAAGCTGTCGTTGTAGGCATACTGGGTAAGGACATCCATGAGCTGTGAGTGACGACGGCCGAAGACGAGGCCCCTGCGGACACGTGGAGAACGGGCAGAGGGGCGAGCTCGTTACCAGCGCAGTGTTAATTATACATCGCACACACAGGAGTGAATGGGCAGTGGTGAGCGGCAGAGGAGGGGAGAATGGCTTCAGGTAGAACGTGCCGTCAAGTGTGCTCTCTATGCAAATGATAGTGAAAAGGGCATGTGTGCCTTGTGTGTTCCTCTGTGTGTGTGTGTGCGTGTGTGTGTGCGCACGTGTGTGCGTGCGCACGTGTGTGTGTGTGTGTGTGTGTGTGTGTTAAAGGAGAATGGTGGACGGAGGGGGGGGGTGGTCTGGGGGCAGACAACAAAAGGAAACGGCACACCAAACAGAGTCGGGATATTTCTTTGGGCTCAGCAGTCGGCTGAATGGATAAGAGCTCTGTGCACGAGGAGCGGAAGGGAAATGGCTCAGTGTGGGGCGCAAACAAGGGAGGGAGAGAGAGAGAGAGAGGGAGAGAGAGAGAGAGAGAGGGGAGGGAGGACGTTGCCGCTGGTGACAGTGAAAGCATTGCCCCGGGGCCTGGGTGTCTGCACTGCAGATACCTAGGCCTGTCTGATCTCATTTATTTGCACTCTTTATTGCCTACTTATGTGAGACTGTTCTCACAGCTGGCCCGGAGAGAGCCTGGAGCTCACATTGCTTATCTGCACAATCCTTCATTGTACAGCCTGTCGGCATTCTACGGTTCATACCTGTCTTTCAGTGAATCCTATAGCTTTCACATCTATTGCCCTTATCTGCAGTGTACGTACGGTACGGCGCTCTGTACCGTATTTTCCAGGTTATACGTCGCGCTCGGTATGTAGTAGACGAAATACACATATGCGTTGCTTAGGACATGATAGAAGTCACAGGACCTGCCAGACACACAGAGCATCTTATAGTCAGGGATCTTCAGCCTGGACCGACGCTCCACCTACATATTGTTTGAATGCAGTATGTATGGAGGGTGGGCGGAGCGTGGAGACTGGAGAGAATTAGAAGTTTGAGCCAGGTAAAGTATTGTCCGGACTATAGGTAATGCTTTTTTTTTCTTTTTTTTTCTGTGTGTGTCCTAGCCTTGCGACATACTCTGAGAGAAAAAACATAAGACGTGTTTTTACTATTCATACTTTTGTTTTTGTTTTTTACATGTAATATATGTATTTTTGTATGTACATTTATTTAATTATTCTATAAATGTCATATTTTTTACATTTTAAATAAATGTATTACATTTGACAGAATGTGCTCTTAATCATTGTTTGCCGCAGCTGTATGTGTGAATTTGGAGAGAAAGCGGTGTTAGGATGAGAGTTCTTCACGGATGACCTCCACAGTAGCCATCTTTGTTCCATTTACTTTGAGCTGCTCTAAGCTCTGCTACAAGCTTGTAGAGGTTCACTAAAATATGTTTTTTGCCTACTGCATACCAATTATATAGCGTGGTGTAGCTTTTTGTCCAGGGTCTGGACAATCCACTGAGTGGCAGCATGTAGTCATCTTACTGGGTATAGACCTCAGGTTAATTTCAGGACCTCTTGAAGCTATTGTACAGCTAATCTGCACTGCTACAACAGTTTTAAACAGATCATCTAGCTCTACCATCATGTTGAAACATAAACTTGACTTCATCGTCATCACAACATGGCTGAGTGGCTGTGCAAACGCTAAAACGAACAGTGTTTCCAAAACTATAATTTCAGGGAAAATTTATCTGAGAAAAAGTATCGGGCGGAGCTAGGCTACAGTAACAATATTGGCCAAGAGATGGCACTGTTTTGTATTTGTCACAATAGAAAACTGTCCACAATTGCATTTTGAGTGCATAGGTGAATATAATGATATATATTACTATACTATGTAGAAAGGCTCACTCCAGGACTGCTCCATAGCAGAGAGCGCTGTACCAATGAATAATATATATGTAAAAGTGGACCTTCAAGAGCTACCATCTTGTCTGCTGCTATTTCACAATGCTATCACACAGTTCTGTTCAGGGGAGATACTGTAGGCATGTCAGTCAGCATTGCATGTCAGTAAGTTGAACACCTCAATAGGAAAAAAAACTACATTTATTTTGTGTATTCAGGGGTTCAGCCAGATATCTGTATTTGATGAAGTGTTTATTTGCACACACACACACGCACGCACACACACACACACACGAACACACATACACAATGGTTTAATTATGAAAAATCTATATGACTAGCTAAAGATATAGTAATTACGATACGAGATAATATATGGAACAAATGAAGTGATGTAGCCAATGTATCAGGGACGAGAGTTGTTACAGTGCGTCTCTGCCTCACACACAACGAACAGTGATTGTCAAAATCTGAAAAGAAATTTAAAAATCAAAATACGCATTTACAAATGTTGCAGTCTTCATTTTATTCCCATGCATAACAGCACACATTCTGAAGTTCCTTTGGACTCCCTTACACAAACCAATGTTCTCCTCGCTCTCAGACTCAAAAAGTAAATACTTGTGTACTTGGTGCCCAAAAACATTTCAGGTCTGCTTTCAATGCAATGCAGTGAACGGTTATCAACATTTCATTTCATCTGCATTTATTTACTTCTGTGGTGTGTAGCAGACAACGGGATTCCTAACACAGCGATTAAATATGAAATCTGTTGGTCAGCACACAGCTGAGCACACAGTTGTGTGATGTTCTTCTACTGTAAGGCCACGTTCAGGCGTAACTTCTTTTTTGATTAAAAGCGCTGGCCTGGGCATTTTTCATGTAGGAAAAAGAGCATCTGAAACGGTTGTTACGGTTGTTATGGGAAACACCAGGTCTCACTACGCCACTTGTGATTGGTCAACTGTCAAAAAGCGGACGACGTAGGGCGTTTTCTTCAGATTCTTCAAAGGAGTTTTTCAACTGATAAAGAAGCCCAGAGCTGCTGAAAAAAGTACCTGCGGCAGCGTTTATTCTGGGCGCCCATGGTGCTTTTTTTTTCTCATGTGTGTCAGCCCTCATCACACTTAACATATAAAGGTGCGAGTGGCATGTAGCGCAGCGGGGCGATAGGTGATCAAGAACTTGCTGGTTCAAACCCGGCTAACTCCTTACCGTGTCCTTGAGCAAGACACTTCACCCTAACTGCTTCCGGTGGTCAGGTGTCTCCTTGCATGACTGACATTGCCAGCGGTGTATGTATTGGTGAATGGGTGAATGTGAGGCAAATAATGTAATGTAAAGTGCTTTGGATAAAAGTGCTACATACATGCAGTCAAATTCACCATAGACATCATTGTGATGATGGTACTTTTGATATTCATTGTGCCCAATCTGCTAATGTGCCTAAGTAGAATAAATTACAGTTAATGTACTGAGGGGTGGGAGGCAGTGCATATTCTAC
Organism: Typhlichthys eigenmanni; assembly: GCA_027564635.1. NCBI lineage: Eukaryota > Metazoa > Chordata > Actinopteri > Percopsiformes > Amblyopsidae > Typhlichthys > Typhlichthys eigenmanni. The sequence goes on along the minus strand of JAODUK010036434.1, from coordinate 2,926 downwards.
ATGGGGATTGAGGGACTGTTCTAATTCATTGCTTTCAGAAACTAGAGGAGATCATCATATCTGCAGATATCTGCAGTATGGTTTACAGTGAGAGAGGTCATGGCAGGATATAAACCTCAAATTTAAAACCACAATGCTATTTGGCATGGTACTTTGTGAAGCTCTGTCTCACAACAACATTACTTTTACTGGTCCATGCTTTATTCAATTCCTTATTATATTGTTTATTGTGTCACCTATACCCACCATACTGCACTAATAGCTACACATCCACACACACACACACGCACACACCCACACACATTACATGTTATTCTTCCTCATCCCACTAGATGTCAGTATGTTAGTCTCAACAGCAAACATGTATACACGTGTTTCACAACCAAAGAAAGTTCACAAATCTTTCCTTCCAGGTAGCTCTGTAGAAACCAAATGCTAGGAGATTCCTCACTGTTACTGCTGCCTAGTGTAATTAGTGGTGTAGCTGCCTCAGCCCTTTAGTTGCCAGGTAATAAATCCGGATGTAGGCGTGCTATGGGTCAGGACAGCGGTACCTTATCAAACAAGGTTCCCAATGCTCACCAATGACTAGAATAAGAGATTGTACATGCATTTTACATTATGCGTTGACCAATTTACTCCAATATTGCTTTGTTTATAGTAAGGTTACTGTGTTATCATAGCATAACTTCACACGTTTTACAAAAGGTGGGGTCAGAGATTGTAAGCTAATAAACGTCACTGTCAAATTCAACAAAGGTCTACAATGTGTGGCCTGAAAAAATTATTTAGTGTTTCTACAAAGCCCTGGCTCTGTAAATGGGAACGCAATGCAACCACACAATGCATGTCAAATGTGTGCGTGTGTGTGTGTGTGCGTGTGTGTGTGTGTGTGTCTGTGCGTGCAAGTTTAAATATCTTTCTCCAGGATAGCTGACTCAACCTTAAGTAGGCAAAAGGCAGATAGACATAGTTATTAATTAAAGAAGGAGTATTACGTGATAAAAGATTTTTTATCATAACCTTCAAATAGAAAGAACATTTGGGGTAAAGTGTTACTCCTAACATTGCCTTGAGGGTGCAGATAGCCCTGCTACAGGACACACCACCATCCAAAGGGAAATGTTCAATAGGCTCTGTTCCTTGATGATATGCAGGTTTTGAGACGAGTTAATGTGTTTTGTATGAAATGTTGTTGTTTTCCTAAATGTTGTTGACCCTTGGGGCCACCAAAATGAGTGAAACCATAAATACTATGAAATTATTAATTTAATTAATGTATTCATTAATTGTGATGGCAATTATATAATAGAGTTAAGAAATATAGCAATAATGATTCAATAAAATAGATATCATGTTTATATTCTTGATTTGCACTGAAACACATAACTGTAAATGCATTAGTTTGTATTTAGATGTTCATGTTTATTGAGTCTATTAAATTATAATTAAAGATAAATAATTTAAAAATAATAATTTTATATTGATGCAATGAAATAAACAATGGTGACACAAATAGGATGCACATTGCATCTAAAAAAACAGAAATCACTGACAGCATCAACAGTTGAATCTGAATATTGTCATATTCATCGGAATAATAAGCAAATGTAAAAATATTCTGTTTCAGCTAAAATGACTGTCGCACTAGCGTACAATTACGTAGTCGTCATCAAAGTGTTGCCTGTGATGCTTGCACTGACTTTTTATGCTGAAAATAAACCTGCTCACCCACAGTTGCAATTACTGCCTCATTACCAAGGCATTACAATTATGTCCCCTTCTCTGCAGTCATCACTGCAAATTATTACTGTAGTCATTTATTTCACTTCATCAGTTTTCTTGATATGATGGGTAAATTGTGATTATTATAAATTAAATGGAAAATGGTGCATGTCTAAACTGTTTTGATATAGATTTAATATACAGTGCATTAGACCACAAACCAGCCTTCTTGTAATACAACCAGCACCTGTTTTGTTACTCTGCTACTCTTGCCAGACCAGTAAAAGACAAAGTATTTAATTTAATTGAAAGCCCAAAAGATTTGTGATTGTGAATTATGCATTCATTTAGTATTTCATTTTCAAATATGGTTGAACCATGAACCAAGCTGTGAACCAAAACAAATAATATTGTATGCTTATGAAATAAAATTTAGTGTTGGAGCAGGGAGAGATCTAAAACATGCAGAGGGTGGCCCTCCAGGACCGGATTTGGATAGCCCTGGTATAGGCTGGTGAACAAACAAACATAATACTGAATGTGTTCATTCAGACAGCATCAGGCTGGAGACAAGGCAGCCTACTGATACACATATACTGCAGTTATGTTATGGATACACCTTAAAGGTTACTGGAGAAGTGATTTACAAAACATTACCTCCTATACTCAAATCAAGTCACCAGAGGCAGAAGCATCTACCCATTGGACGGAAAAAGGAGGGCGCTTGGTAACAAGCCTCCAACGGCCTCATTAGGTAGCGGGGAAGCTCCAGCCTAACAACCATGCAGCACTGTCTCATGTGAGGCCATGTGGTACTTCTGTGATACACCCCGTTCCACCGCACACATACTACACAGTACACACACACACACACACGCACACGCACGCACGCATATACACACACGCACATTCACGCACACACACACGCTGTCCTTTCTTGACACACCTTGTCGGGTCAACACAGGGTTTTGAGGGCCATGCTACAGTAAATCAACTGTAAGAGACGTAAGCTTACCTCAGACTGAACAAACTACACTACATTTGACTGTATATTTATTGACGGATAAGCCCCTTATCATTTCCTCTTCCATTTTGGACATTTCTCCCTTCAAGCAGAGCATTCAGGTGTTGCGCTTTGTTTTGTAAGATGCCATAACCTGGCTACATGAGTTGGTGGTCATGGGCGTCAAATTCATTTGAA
>JAODUK010036423.1:5792-21595 GCA_027564635.1 Typhlichthys eigenmanni | reverse complement strand
GAACCATCACCTTATCGTGGTGGAGAGGTTTGTGTGTCCCTATGATCCTGAGAGCTGTGTTGTCTAGAGCCTTGTGCCCCTGGTAGGGTCTCCCAAAGCAAAGTGGTCTCAGGGGAGGGGCCAGACTAACAATGATTCAGAATTGAGAGCACTTTGCACCAAAACCTCTCCACCATGATAAGGTGATGGTTCCCGGAGAGGGTCACCAATCCTGTTTGTGATATTCATGGCCAGGATATCGAGGCGTAGTCGTGGTGGGGAGGGGTTGCGGTTCAGTGGCCCGGGGATGTCATCACTGTTTTTTGCAGATGATGTGGTCCTGATGGCATCATCGTTCTGTGACCTCCAGCACTCACTGGATTGGTTCGCAGTAAAGGAGTTCAAGTACCTCGGGGTCTTGTTTGCGAGTGAGGGGACATTGGAGCGGGAGATTGGCACGGAGAATTGGAGCAGCCGGAGCGGTATTACAATCACTTTACCGTACCGTTGTGATGAAAAGAGAGCTGAGCCGGAAGACAAAGCTCTTGATCTTCTGGGCAATATTTGTTCAGACAAAATTGGTTATCTCAGGAGGATGGCGGACGTCTCCCCTAGAGATAGGGTGAGAAGCTCGGCCATCCGTGAGGAACTCGGAGTAGAACCACTGCTTCTTTGCATTGAAAGGAGCCAGTTGAGGTGGTACGGGCATCTGGTAAGAATGCATATGTTTTTCCCGCTAGTGCAGTGCTTTATTTACTCAGTCTTTCAGTTTCTTTTCAGCAGTAACTGTAGCCTACTTATTTAACAGATTTACAAGACCTGCAATCAGACTTGTGTCGTTTCCCATTTCAGTATAAATTGAACATCCGATTTGATCATAGACGTATGTAGTCGAAATACCTCTCCTGTCAAGTATGCAGGTCTTGAGTCAGTTAGCCAGCGCTGCGTTCTAGAATTTACGTAAGTAAAGACTGGCTCTGTGAGACTAGTTGGCAGTTACTAGGTCAACCCATCTATCCGTCGATATTCTTCTTTATTAACTGTAATGTAGTCTTATCTCCAGGAAGATTACCTCTACCCCTCTGAAACAATGTGTATGTGTGGTTTTATAATAATAATACTGTATAATAAAACCAAATATTAAATATTAATAATAATAATAATAATAATAATAACAATAACCTTCTTTATTTCTAACCTGCATGGCTGTGAAAGGAGCTCTACAAGTGAACTTGCCTGGTCTTCCTTCATGACATCATCGATGTCCAAGTCTTCATTGTCCTTGTCCGCATCCCCCTTGGGGACGACCTTCTCTTCGAACAGCGTCCGCTGAAGTTCAGCCAGCTGCAGGGCGGGCGGGGGCTTGGAGACGTCCTGTAGCCTGGGCCGGTTGAGCTCTGGGAGGGTGGCCGCTTTGACCTCACGGCTCATGTTCTCAAACAGGTCCAGCGCGTCTTTAGGCCGCTCCTCCATCACCCGCGTCAGAACACGCACCAGGTGGTCATAGCTGTTAAAGAGCACCGTGGCTGTGTTTCAGAAAAACGCTTTTTTAAATGTTTCTTAACATCGTTATTACTATTTGTCACTGTGTGAAACCTAGACAGTCCTACCTAAAGGAAATGAGCTTATTGTAGAGTTAGGCTTACTGCTGTATCCTCCTTGATTGAAATGTCTACATTTAGAATAAGTATTCTAAGAATAGAATAAGTATTATAATGGCCACATTTCCAAGTTTACACAAACTCGAAAATGAATGGTAATACAATATTGTATTGTTGTGACCAAGTGTGCTTTTATTGTCACACACACATACATGTTGTGAAATTCACCCTCTGCATTTAACCCATCCCTCAAGGGAACAGTGGGCAGCCGCTGTGCAGCGCCCGGGGACCGACTCCAGATTGAGGCTAGTGTCTCTGGTCAATGATACCTGGAGAGTGAACCTAACATGTTTCAAGCATATGCTTGGCTATAATAACTCACACACTGACTGACAAACACAACACAATCAATAAAACTATGCATGATGGCACAAGTCAAAGAAAAATGTATTTTGAACATTTAAAAGTACAAATATAAAATATAATACACACAATAAATATAGGTACGAAAAGAGAACGAAATAAGGTGGCTAACTGCGTGCGCCATCATCAGCTGTTTACAGTAGTATAAAAGTATGTTCGATTAAAAAAACAATGAACAATATAAAAACAAAATTAAAACTATGTTCTATGTACTAATGTTCAATTTATATGAAAAATATATAGATTCGAAAAATACTAAAAAAGTGTACCGTACAGTAGACCTACTGTGGAAATTATAATGTGCTAGCTATTGTTTATGTTTGCGTGTATTTGGTGTATGCAGATGTCTAATATCGTTGTTTATGTAAAAAATATATTTATTAATGGGTTTTATATAGCACAAATAAAATATATATTTTGCAATTATTATTCTGACTTCATTATTTGACCTGCTCTGTGCACTCTATAGCTGCTCTGTATAGCCAATTATGTCATTTTTTTACCAGTTTAAATCTCTTAAAAAGCATGCATTCAACCCATCAAATGCACTTTTGCTCATTTTATGAGGGTTATATATGATACATTATAGCTCACCCAGTCCTTTGAACTTCCTTTAAAGGACCAATACAAGTCATAATCCATTGTATGATTGCCAAAAATTGATCTCATCCTCTACCTTGAGACATAAGGCTGCTTCTGTTTCAAAATGACTTGCTTTAATTAATGAGGGTTATATTTTAAAGCTCACCCAGCCCTATATACCTGTTGAAATTCCTTTAAAGAGCCAATACAATGTTTTAATGCATGTTTTTGACTGCCAAAAAAGGATCACAGCCTCTAACATACAGTATAACTCAAAAGTTTCTTCTGCCTCAAAATCACTTGCTTTCATTCATGGGGGTTATATTAATATATTATAGTTCACTCAGTCCTTATAATCTGTTGAAATTACTTTATACGGACAATACACTGTTTAAATACATGTTTACAGTATGCCTGCCAAAAATGTGAAATCCTTGTGACTCAAAAGTTGCTTCTGCTTTAAAATCACTTGCTTTCACTCATGAGGGTTAAATTTCAAAGACTGTTGATCATCCAGTCCTTTATACCTGTTGAAATTATAAGGCTCATTCTAGGTCTGCCTAAGACAATCACTTATAGTTGGCTAGGCACGTCTTCGTCATTAGCATAATATTTGCATTGAGTCTACACTAGACCAGGTGTTATCTTATATTAAATACTGAACTCGTTATTTTAATTGTTAAAATACTAATGGGCTAGTAGCTGGCTATAGCTACAAACATTTTATATAGAATGTTTACAGTAAAAACAGTTATCTTTATTCGTAGCATGTTGTCTTCAATGGGACAAATCCACGGCGGGGACCCAATCGAGGGCCGGGACAGACGGACCCTAGACCCTAGACAGTACGGTACCGTAACTATAAAATGTAACTTACAGATTGAAGCCGTCATTGTCCTCCAATAGGTACCCCTTGAAGGCAATAGCCAGCTGCTGCTGCTGTTCACTGCTTTCCGCCATCAGAAATCTGCATATAAGCCGTTCAATATGCAAGATAACAGATCAGCTTGTGTACCGTACTAGTATGCACCACTATGAAGGTTGCTATGGCAAGTTGCTATGGTAAACATCATCAGTACACAGCTCATGTTTTGTATTATTCATTATTTTTATCAATGTTTATTTTTTTTCCATAATCACCACCACCACAAACAACAACAACAACAACAACAGAAATAACAACAACAAAAATAACAACACTATAATTGACTTACAATTTTAATTTTTGCGGGTTTCATGTGATGTAGTGAAATTGCAGACACGGTAGGTGGCGCCATGAGTTTTACATTGGAAATGTTGACCGACATGTAAAAGAGGAAGACAACAAAGATGTTTATTTGTGATGTTAACAGTTTATGTTTTTCACTAACAGTGCTATTATTACGAATTATGGAAGGAAAACAAGCGGTCAGCTGGGCAAGTCCGTTCAAAGTGAAATGCAGAATTTGTTATTTAAAGTCTTTCGTATATTTCCAAAATACATAATGTATGTTTGTCACTTGAATGCAGTGCAACTGAACTATGCAGGGAAGAAATGAAGAAGAGTATGTCCTCCTGTACATTTGTATCTGCATTTAATTTGCTATAGGTGCTGATTTGGACAGTCTCCAATACATCAATCATCACCAATACAATTCAGTTTGTGAAACAAACGTAGCTTAGTATGTCGCTTTACAATATTATGTCATCTTAATTGTATGCCATCTCATTCTGATATGAAATACATTACATTTAAAATCGGCATATGTTGACACAACCATTGTGGACATACGCTTTAGTGCGCTAAGCACAGACATGACACAGACAACACAACATACTAGAGTAGTAAAAAACAACCAAATCGAATTGTTATTGCTACTATGTGTATGTTGTTAAACCCACACCCCAGCAGCTCCTCCCTGTTTTGTAAGTAACACGTTTAGCCCCAGGTCCAATACCGTTCACCTTCTTAAAACATAAAGTGAACGTTACGCCATCTTTAACGCAGTTCGTGTACACACGTGACATTTCAGGATATTAGTGATATACGACCAGGCGACAGAAGCACCTGAATATCATCTGGTATGGGTCAGATCAGGTAGCCTATGAAGTCAAATATTTAGAATGTGTGATCCAATTGACATAAATATCCAGGTAATTATTCATAGTTACACTACAATTTAAAAGAAATCTACTGGAAACTACTTGCTTTTTTGTTAGTATGATCATTGATAGATTTGCTAGTATCATAGGTTGCTTATTAAGTGGAGTGGAGTCCTACAGTACCTTATGATCAGATCAGTAGACTTAGTTTGAATGGAAAAACAGTAGACTATAGTTGCTACTACTTAGTTGGATAATTTGTCAATAGCCTCAAATATATTAAGTGTCTTCCAGCAACAAGCTACAGTATAATATTAAAATAGTTTAATATTAGATGTCTGACTCGAGCAATGACTGATGTTTGTTTCTCAAATATGACTAAATATCTGTAGGCCTACTATCAATCTGAACAAGTTTTTGGTTTTAATATATTCATTACACGCACAAAGGCCTTCAGATAGCTTTAATAATAATAATAATAATCTTTATTTATATAGAGATTATTATTATTATTATGACGCATGTCTCAGAGACAGTATGATAAATGTTTTCTAAAGCACTTTTGTCATTTCAAAGTTCACAGCATCGTATGATGTCATCCCCCATTCGTGTCATCGTGATCGGAGCTGGTAGCCGTGGAGAGATCTACGCTAAGTTTGCTACCATACATCCTCAGCGAATGAAGGTCAGTACAGTCCCTCAGGCGATCGTAATTTAACGCGCGTCGATCGTAAGAAAACGTCATCGGTGCAAGTGTGATTGATGGATGGCCGACTCACCCGTATGGATCGCCAAAAGAGTCACAATTCGTCACTAACTGCACGTAAAACTACCATAATGCGCGTATTTGTCACAGCTTTGGCCGGCAAAACGCAGTGAAATACATACATTTCAGAGTTCTAGTGCCAACATAACCAAACACGAGTATTTCACGGCGTTGTATTGTGATCACCAAAATGGCGAAAAATACGTGCGATGTGATAGTTTTACGTGCAGTTAGTGGCGAATTCTGACCCTTTTGGCGATCCATAACCCGGGATTCTAACTCCCGAGTGTGAACGCCTTACGGCCAAGACGAAGCCGCATGGAAGCCGTACGCCACATTGTGAATCCAAAGGGCTCTAGCATCTGTCACTAGAGCGTTCATTGTTGAGGTGTCTTACTGCACAGCTGGCCACCGTTACACAAGACAAGAGTGCATAGCGTCAAGTGGCGCTGTGGTAGAGCTGGTTCGAACCCCTAACTCCTCACCAAGTGTTAAGGTGTCCTTGAGCAAGACACCTAACCCTAACCGCTCCTGGTGGTCCGGTGTCTCCATGCATGGATGACATCGACATTGTTGTATGAATGTGTGAATGTGAGGCAAATAATGTAAAGTGTTTGGATAAAAGCGATATATAAATTCAGGCCATTTACATATGATAAATCTGTCTGAGATCTGTCTCAACAAAGATTAGAGTACAAACATTTCACAGCACAATTTAGAAACGTACAGGTCAAATGCAAAGTTGAACCAACGCAACTGCCTATTCAACACAGAATATACGTGAGCATTGTAAATGTACACCAGTTTTGATTAAGCTGTTATGTATCACATACATCAATAAGTGCAGTTACAAAATATGTATATATTGAAGAAGTCCTTAGTTTATGCAGTAAATACAGCAGTGTGGCACTGCTGTGTCAACTCATGCCAGGAATGTTTCAGGTCGTTGGCGTAGCAGATCCAAGGACGTTTGCACGAGAGAAACTTAAGCAACAACACAGAATATCCGATGAGCACACGTTTGAAGGTAAGCAAACAACAAATGGCAGCTCCCACCCCCGCAACCCCCACCCCCACACACACCCTCCTCCTTCTGGGACTCATCTTTCTAATTCCACCTAGACTGGCACAGCGTCGTAAAACTAGAGAAGTTTGCAGACGCCGTGTTGATTTGCACTCCAGACCGTCTCCATAAGGTAACTGAATTAACAATAAGAATTACTGTAGAATGGGCAAATTGGGGATGTTGGAATGAGTGGATGAGTGTAGGTTAGAAGGGAATGTATGCTTATGTGCATGTTCATATGCGGGTACTGTGTATAACATAGGAGTATATGTTATATAGGTATGCAGGTAGCAGAGGAATGGATGGTTGAATGTGTACTCATGTTCACTAGTGTATATGTATTTGGGTATGTATTGTATATTTATAATAGGCCCTTATAGTTTACACTGTTGTTGAACATTAAGGGTGGAGAGAGCCATGGTATAACACATTTCATTGCGTTCTATTGTACTCAACTGTGGGAAGCATATGACAATAAAGTGAATCTGAATTATGAGGAAATCGGGTAATGCCACGTTATCTTTCAACTAAGCACCATGCAGATTGCTTAAGGTACACATGGTTCTCATGAAGCTCATTGATTACCAGGTGTGTCTGACACTGTTGATTATTGTCCCATCCAGGAGCCAGCAGTTGCATTTGCAAAGAAGGGGTACCATGTTCTGCTGGAGAAACCCATGGCAGTGAGTATTTAATAAGCCCTGCTAATTCTTGCCCATGTGGGCCTTGGCGCTCTGGGAGACTCGTTTGAATCTGGCCCGTGGTCATTTTCCAGTTCTTCCCAATATCTCACTCATTTCCTGTTTCTCTCCACTGTCCCATCCAATAGTGGTGGAAAAACAAATAAGTTAATGTCCCACCTGCAGCGATGTTGGTGTAGCTGATAAGTTGATAGCACCTAAGTTCCAGTTTTTCATAATAGAATTTGTCCTTGTAACAGAGGATCAGACAATGGCTTCTATGGTTCCGATCTAAATACATGTAAAAATGTTCCGTAAGAGCTTGATTTGCTTCAAAGACACCTTTTTAAATGGAGGTTGATGCAAAAAACGTTTGTCTGCTGGTATGAAGACATTTTTGCGTTAACCTTTCCTTTAATGTCGCTCTAGACGACTGCCAAAGACTGCACAGAGATTGTGGAGGCGTGCACCCAAAGTGGAGTGATGCTCACAGTTTGCCATGTTTTACGATATGATCCTATCACACACAAGATAAAAGTAAGTGACAGATGCACTTTGAAGTGTATAGTGTGTGTGCACGCATATGTACAGTATGTGTGTGTGTGTATGTGGGTATACAGTATTCATGTACTATGTTGTGTGTGTATATATATACAGTATATATTGTATGTTATTTTTGTTTATTTTTATATTAGTTTGTCTTATTGTTATATTAGGTTATTGTGTGTTTGTATTGTCAGTGGACCAGATGAAAATTAGCCTTGGGCAAACATTGGTGCAATGCATCAAATGGTGAAATTTATATTATATATATCTATCTCATTATATATATATATACACACACATGCCACCATACTGGTTTTGTGTTGCAATACAATAGACAAGTTGCCAAGAAAGGTTTCATGACTTTACAGGAGCTGATAGATGGTGGATGTATAGGAGATGTGGCCCACATTCAGCACCTAGAACCGGTAAGATGGCATTATCTCTCTCTCTCTGTTTGTCTATCTATAAATATAAAAAAATATATAAATAAAAAAATAAACTGTGTGTGTGTATATATGTGTGTATATATATATATATATATATACATGCATACACACACACACACACACACACACACTATATATAAATTGTTGTATTGTTCCAGGTTGGTTTCTATCACTTTGCTCACTCGTTTGTTCGCGGTAACTGGAGAAATGAGGCAGAGAGTTCGTTTGCACTTTTGGCCAAGTCCTGTCACGACATTGACCTGATACATCACTGGGCGGGAGCTCGCAGGTAAACCCACCAGGCAGACCCCCTGCCAACGATCTGCTCCTGGTGAGCAGGGTCCACACTGGCACGGCAAATAAAAAGTATTTGTTACTTGGTGAATTCTTCTACTTGTTATAAGAGTAGTCGTGTATAATTTGGGGTCACGCCCTTAAACCGTTTTTATTGTCTGGTAAAAACTATGAACCTTTGAACACAAGGCGGTCTAGCAAAGAATGAGAAGCGCTGGAGCCGTGTAACTAAATGCATTCATTATGTACATGTGAGAAAACAATGTTGTCTTCAGTCTACTTATCATTACGTGGCACCTTCTTGCGTCCTTGGCAGGTGCGTGAAGGTGTCATCTTTTGGAGCACTCAGCCATTTCCGTGAAGAAAACAAGGTGTGTTCCATGCTTTGTCCCAGTGGAACATCAGACCAGACACAAATAAGGGATTTTTGTGGATTGTGTCATAGTCATTATGATGAACGTGCTTCGCCCAAGCACTGTTTAGTGCGTTACTGGTATAATTGTAGGATTACAGATTGAAAGTGGTGGAGCAGTAACCTGGCTCCTCCCGGCTGTTGCTCTCAATGTCTTTTGTTTTAGCTGAGATTGGTCTGCAAACCCTGTTCACATGAGCGTTTTCACAGCCTACTGCTGGTGGACAAAATCAGGGTGGGGTAGTGCCATGACGTAAACGTCCAGTAGGAGGGAACGACTGTGAACACTTCCCAATGGAGTGTTACCAGACCATATTCACAAAGTGAATGTTATGTCCTGTTACAAGCTGGGGAAACATAAAATAGTTTTATTCTTTTATTATAATATACGGAAATCAAGTTGAAACTAACAATGAATTGTGATGTAATGTATCTAGCTAGTAGTGAGTTAGATGCATGCATAAGTGACCCGGAGCCCCTTTAAAACCATTTGTTTCCTGACAGCCAGCCGGTGCTGCGGACAGATGCCTGGACTGCCCCGTGGAACGAGACTGTGCGTACTCCGCCCGCAAAATCTACCTGGACCGAGTCAGGCGGGTTGGTGTTCCTTTGTGTTGTTCACGTCGACACATTGTACCACAGTGCTGTGATCTATGGGATGAATATCCTGACATGATTCGAACCCGTAAATATGAGGTTCGAAAGGTCGTAACTTAGATTTCAAGGGTTCATACTCTAAGTTACAACCTTTTGGTTTCGAATCATGGCATGATATTCATCCCATAGTGATCATGCTAATCGTCGCTCAACCATGACAGGTGATCCAGAAGTCACTGGTTCAAACCAAGTGTTGAGGTGTTCCTGAGCAAGAAGTCTAACCCTACACTGTCCCCGTGGTCAGTTGTTGCCTTGCATTCACACCCATCGGTGTGTGAATGTGTGTGTGTGTGTGTGAGGCAGTACTGTACAGCGCACTTAGAAATACGCTATATGAATGCAGTCCAATGCCTTTTGGCAATATATTGCTAGTTAGCTACATTAAGTTAGTGCTGATGACATGCTGCTGTGACTATCCTAACAGAATGTTGGTTACAACAACTGGTGTATGAGCTGTTCTGCTATTGAGACATGTACTAATTGTAAAGGCCTACGCCCTCTGAAGGCGTTGAGGCACGTCAAGAGCATAGAACTATGTAATAGGTCAAGAGACCCGGCCAGAGTTTTAGAATGTAGCTATTTTTAAAGGGGAAACACTGGAAACGCCAAGGTTTAGAACACGGTTCTTTTTATTTTCTTGGTCGTCAAGCCATAAACAGCAATGATTGAATATCTGCATATTTTTTGAGCAGCTCTGTCAGTTTTTGTCTTTTTTCAAACAGTAAGTGCTTTCCATGACGCACTGCCAAACGACACAGACAGTGGCCGCTGGCTTAAGTCGCTTTGGATAAAGTTCAGATTTATTTGTCATTACAATAACAAGTTATTGCATCGAAATGCTTAGTTCCTGCACTCTCCAACAATGCAGTTAATAATACAATAAATAGAATATATTACAACATGAATCACAGATGAGATTAAAAAATAATAATATAATTAAAACATTTATTTATATAGCACTTTTATGCAGTTGTTGCAGCTCAAAGTGCTTTACAACTGAATGAATTCACACATTAAAAGATTTAATGATTAAATTAAATAAACAAAGCAATAATACAAAAAAGGAATAAGAGTCTTGATATTACAAATGAGATGGTACCATAATGTGGAGGTGAATTTCTTTTTAATACATTAAGATAAAGAAAAATAAATAAAACAACCGTAATCCACTGTAACTATGTAACTACATCTAAATGTGTTGTTTTAGGGACAGGTTGGATGGCCAGTGTCGGTGGTGTGTCCCAACTTGCTGCCCGACATTGAGTCGGTCACCGAGGCACTGAGAACTGGACCATATGGCCGCTGTGTCTACAAGTGTGACAATGACGTCTGCACCAACCAGGTGGGGCAGCGCCAACCGCTGGAGGAATGTGTTCATTGCACCTGTGCGAGGGGGGTTTTACTAGCATAATGTAGCGGTTACGTAAATGAGCATGAACATCTTATAAATGTATTACATATTTTAATATAATAAATATGTATATTTTTATAGTAGTTTAAGCATTATTAATTTCCCCAAAATAATGTTGGCAAAAAATTAATTACTGCATTAATTCCTATTAATAAATAGCTTTTTATTTTTTTATTTTTTTATTATTAACCTTTACCTACATGTATTCAAATATCATTGTAGCATATGCTCAAATGCAAATCTCCTTTCTGGCTGTGTTTGCATCGCGTGGTGTGACATGTTCAGGTCGTCAACATGGAGTTTGAAGGGGGTCTGACAGCAGCCTTCTCCATGGTGGCGTTTACGGAGCAGGTTTGCCAGCGGAAGACGACAATCTATGGCAGCAAGGTACTGCTCTTCATAGCAGGTGGAAAACACCAGGGCTATATACTCTAATGTTGGTTCACAGGGTAGAACACCCGCACAGAGATTTGTTTCAACGATTCGTCATCGTCCATCTCAGCACCATGACGAATGATTGAAAAGCACCTGGTTAAGTGCAATAGGAGGGAAACGTTAGCCTGGTGTAACCAGACCATCTTCACTTTGTGAATAGGTCTGGCCACACTCCGTTGGGAAGTGTTTGCTGTCGTATCCTCCTACTTGGCGTAGACCTCTGGTTAGTTTTGAAACTATTGGACAGCGCTGAACCAATTGGCGTTGCTACAACTAATTTGATCGCCTCATCAAGACGCTTGACTTCAACATCATCAGTTGATGGTACCTTTTACAAAATGCACCTCTATGGCTGCGGCCATTGTTGTGACGTCAAACCAGGAAGTCGGAGTAGGAGTGGAGTTGAGTTTGTTACTTCTTCTAGTTTGAAGTTGTACATTCTCGACTTTCGAGTTGTCTGAAACGCAGCATAAGATTATTATTATTTCAGCGCGCTCCGAGAACCGTAAGATAGCTGCTTACCATGTGGACATACAGTATTTGGTGATTTTGACAAATGTGTGTTAGTTTATCTTTATATATTAGTTTCCCTTTTGTATGTGGTGGCTTCTTGAGTAATGCTGTAATACACCCTGCCTTCACATAGGGGGAGCTGTCGTGTGACGGCAGCCAGATCCGTGTGTTTGACTTCCTCACCCAGAAGACCACCAAACACACGGCACCGAGCACTGCCCCCGGGCTGTACGGCATGGGCGGGCACGGCGGAGCCGACTACCATCTCATGGAGGCTTTTGTTTCTGCAGTGGCGGTAAGCGGTGATCTATGGCTCATCCCTATCCCTTATGATATGAAATCTCTGTGTGCTGTCAAGAGCCACACATTTCACGTTATATACAGAATGGAAGGCTCCCATTTATTTGCTTTTGGGGTTATTTGATTTAATAATTACATGTTTGTTCAGTATATGTTTCAGCAGGATATAGAACCATCCTGTCATTGTAGATTATCAGGGGGAGACTTATTCAAGGGTATTTTAGGGGGAATAATTTGTTTGCTGGCACAATAGTCAGTTTATAGATAAGATAACACAATGCACACATTGCATATAATGGATAGCTTTGTATGTGTGCACGCGTGCGTGTGTGCGTGCGGCTACAGAACAACGATGCATCCCTGATCCGCTCCGGTCCGGAGGAGACTCTTCTGAGCCACAGGCTGGTGTTTGAGGCGGAGCAAGCTCGACTGGAGGGCAGGGTGGTGTACTGTGGTGGCACGGACCAGGGCCTGGGTAAGGGGGGTATACCCGGCCCTAGACCAGGGCCTTGAACGTGGGGGCAGAACAGGGGGCTAGACCACAGCCTAGACTGTGGCCTGGTCTAAGCGCTAATGCACTTCCAGTTATTAGCGAAGGAACTCAAACATCTGCAGAGATTCAATGCTTCGTTATGGCTTTGTTCTGAATCATGCCATCAGATGCTGGCATGGCCCTTGGACCAAATCTAGATTACTAAATGATCACTTGAAATCACTTTACAAAATAAATGTTATTGAGAATGTAGAATGTTAATGCCAATGTCGATATAAATTAATAAAGAGTTTTCATTAAAATCTCTAGGGGTTTTTTTTCTTCTTCTTGGTAATTACTATTAATTAATAAATTAATGCTAAATGCATGCATTGGAATCTTGCACTGGGGATGGAATAGATACTCGGGAAGTCAGGTTTACTGCCAGTCACTTATAAGTTGGTAGTAACCTACAGTATAGCTGTTAATGATCTGTAGAATTCTTGGGTAGTGACTTATATAAATAATAATACATTTTATTTCGCCTTTCAAATCACTCAAGGAGGACCTCTAACATACTGTAGTAGGCACATACAAATATGTAAAACATTTGGTTAAGATATAATGTTGGCCACTATTTAGCTCTCGTGAGCAGAATGGTTTCTAATATGTGTCTGGTGGTCGGACAGCCGGCCCGTTATGACCATATAACTATATAATAACGTGTGTTTGTAGTGTTGCTTGCATATAACTGTATGGTTTATTTCTGTGGCCTTGTGGATAACATTTATGAATCAATGTAAAATGGCCCGATAACGCTAATTGAATTAAGCACAGTGCGAGTTTAATTACATCCTTGTTTATTACATTTCTACAATCTGTAATGTTTGTGTGATTGTGTCAATGTGGTTATGGTTGTATACTATGGATTATTCCGTGTGTAGACGCGTCATATATTTTGTGGGATCTGATTGGTCGCCCAATGGGCATGCACTACGAATGTCTCTTCCCCGTTCGTGTCTATCCGTCACGTCTGTCAGAAGAAAGGACAGTAGTAGGAGAGACCACCACCACTGCTGATATATCAGAATATATCACATTGTTGTGCGGCGTCAAAGTGTGTGTTTTGCTCACTGGAGCGGTACTGTGTAAAGGAGAAGCGCGGCGTGTGCACGCTGGGACACCACGGCCTGGTTTCCAGTACTATGTTGTTCGTGTTAGCCTAGCCCTCTTTCCCGTCCACACAGCGCTGCAGGACCGGACCGCACACATGATCAGCTGCCTGGTACATGCATATTGTATTGCACGCCCGGAAAGACAAAAGCGAGCCTTCATTCGCGCCCACGTCCGCGTTGGATAGCTCAGTGGCGGCAGCGTTGCGCGCATATTGGCAAGAGGTCACATCATCCAAACAAGGAAGTCTGAATGAACTTTGCTAGCTTGTTGCTAACTAGCCCTGTAACTGGTGCAACCATTGCATTGTTCCTGCAGGGGAGAGGGACTGCAGCCTGCAGCTGGACAAACGGGAGGGACCGTGCACCCGTGGTACTGTAATCCAAGTGGCTGGACCTTACTGCTTATTACCGTAACTACAGCATTCAAAGTTATTGTAAAGTAAAACAGCTCCAGCAACCACGGTGTTGAAATGATTCCCGATAAAGCGCCTAAAGAGGACGTTTATCGCGCATCCGGGGGTCTGGAGAAGGAGGCGCACATCAACAGCTTCGACAAATATAAAGAGCTCTATGTACAGTCCATAGAAAACCCTGACGGTAAGTCGGCGTTACCGAAGATATTGAATTAAGATAGTTCACTCCAGTTACTATTAAAAGCTATAAAGGATTCAAATGATGCGTAAAATGAAGTATTCACAGAACGAACAACACCTTCCACATGTTGTGGCCGTTACTCAATATAAAACCATAGAACTATATTTATTAAACCAACTAGACTACACCACACTACGGTACCAGTTAATATAATTCCAATATATTTGACACTAAAAACAGTCAGTCGATATTCAGTCATGACTCATGCAGCTTTGGAAAGGCAACGTGTATGAGTGTATTTTGTTTTTGTTTTTACATGGAGAAATACAAAATACACCGTAATTTATTATGTTAATATGGGACATTTTTAAATGTAGCTGATGCAAAAGGCCACCAAGGGCGTGTTATTGACCTGTGTTAACAACTGAAGGCGTTACGGTTGAAACCTGCTATATATATATATATATATATATATATATATACTCCCAGGAAAACCAGTTTCTACAACAAATGCGAAACGTGTCGTTGGATGTTCTTGACGTGCAGGATCGGGAATACGGTCTCAGATGATCAAGTACATGCGATAAGCCTGCCTTGCATCTCATTAGCTCATTAGTCCACATACATTACAGTTTAAAGGCGGAGAAGTCACTGCCCCGTTAAAACTTCACCAGCACAAACAGCCATATAATAAATTGGAAGCTGAGATAACAAACACTGATATGGGATTAAGTGTGGATATTTTCCCTTCCCACTCAGTTACATAAATGATCATGACAGTTGTTGATTTTCAACTTTAGGACAGTAAAAATGAACACAATAATAACACAGTACCACGCTCAAAGATCCAGTATTTCAGCAAGCTTTATTTGTTGCCCCTTAGTTGTATTTGAGAATAAAGTGGCTGCTGATATTAGTATTAAGGTGTCTATAAAATTGTTTATAAAGCATGTGCACTGTAAATACATTGTTTATAATTGTTTAACCACCCATGTTGGATGCTTAATAAAGCACATGAACTGGTGCTATAGTAAGTCAGGTATAAGTAATTGTGTCCTAAAGGGTGATGTAAGCACTTAATTAATGCTTAATAAAGCACATGAACTGGTTCTGCTGTGCCGTCCAGAGTTCTGGGGGCAAGAGTCCAAGGAGTTCTACTGGAAGACCAAGCACACTGGCTCCTTCCTGGACTACAACTTCGACGTGACCAAGGGGGAGATCTTCATCAAGTGCATGAGCGCAGCCACCACCAACATCTGTTATAACCTGCTGGACCGCAATGTCCACGACAACCACCTGGGAGACAAAGTGGCCTTCTACTGGTTAGTGTGTGTGTGTGTGTGGGGGGGGGGGGGGGGGGGGGGGGTGG